>CAJHNH020002112.1:948865-958865 GCA_905116865.2 Candidula unifasciata
CTACGAGGCATGTGCGTTCTTGAAACATACTAAGAGCATTCCAAAAAAGAATATGGTCAGGAAATACTCACATGGGACAGCATTTTATTTAATCGTAGGCCTACTATACATTAATATTGTATTTGGTTAGTTTAACCGGACATCGGGCATTTCTTAATTTTGGACTGGCATCCGAATTGTGGATCTTTGCGTCACTTTGTGTGAAACCTTTTCGCTGCAGCCCCAAAAAGGTGGGCGGGGAAAGAGAGGAAGGAGGAGAGGAAGGGTATTGATACATTTAAATGAACAGGAAATCGTGTAACTAGAGATACATTTACTTTGACGGCAACAACAATAAAAATTGCGCAGTGTTATCAACATTTCTCCTGGTGTTTGAATTAATAATTTCGAGTCAATACAATTTCCAAAAAAAAAAAAAAAAAAAAAAATAATTTAAAAATAACACAAGGCTTCATCATTATCAGGTAGCAGGTCCTTTGCAGAACGTCGCTCTCATCACAGTCTGCCTGAAAGAAACTCGGTCTCTCTCCAGTTCGCCTGTCTCATGCACTTTCACACTCAAGGAGTCACTTATATCCTGTGCCTATCTTCGTGTTGGTCGGCCTCTGCCCCTCCTTCCTGGTATCATGCCTTCTGCTTTTACACAAGGCTTACAATATGTAATTCTAACTTCAAATTGATCTTGCTACATTGATCACAATCTTAGAGGAAGACTGGAATTTTTAACAGTTACAAATGCATTGCATACATTTATCAACTGGTGCCTGCGTAGAGTTGATGGAATTAAATGGTAGGAGAGAAAGACAAACGTAAAGCGCTGACTTCATGACAGGGAGATAGACAATCGGACAGTCAGGTAGAACAAGATGACAGAGGGAAAGACAGACAGATGGTTTGGCAGCCAGACCTAGGCCGATAGACGGACACAAAGAAACACAATCACAGACAGAATCGCAGCCATACAAGCAGCTAGTGAGTCATGCATGAAAATAGTAAGTAAAGGTAATAGTAAGGATCCCTTTTCACGCCCTCAGGCGTATCGGGTATATGAGAAGAGCGCCTATATTTCTTTTACAGACTATCAGCACTAGGTGGGTAATGTGGTCAGCAGTAAGCCGGCCTTCTTTACTTTCCCAGGACAGCCATCATTGTACCCATTTAAGGCTGGGTCGACCTGAGACGCCCCACACCGTAATAAATATCCATGCAGCCAGTAGTAGGTTTCGATAGCGGTACGCTGGAATTACGAGACGGACTCGCAACGCCTAAGCCACAGACGCCGCCAATATCAGAAAATACAGGTTAGTAACTACATTTTTTAAATGTAAATTTCTATAGAATTGTTGTGCAAAAGAAATGAAATAACGAAAATTATGAAAACATACACAACATATACAGCTGAGAAGTTACCCTTTCTCTACTGTGTAACATATCACGCTTCAAATCAACAGTCTGCTTTTGTATTCCCAGGTTTGCTATGCAGAAACAATGATGCGAGATCGCTACACTAGTCATATAACAAAACTTTATAGCGCAGGTATACAAACATCGCGAACCTTCGATACTGAATCATCACTAGCTAGCAGAGGTGATGTTTGCAAGGGGTGTTTTCTGACACTGGTAAAAATAAACTCACAGTTCCTTCCGCCTCTTTCCCCTGTCATAACAGGGTATTGCCCAGAAAGAAATGCATGTTACCCGTGTGGGCGAGATCTCATTCCTGTGACTCATTTAATGTTTGCATCTGAGATTTGTTGACCCCGTAATAGTAGTACGGTATCCTGACATCTTTCTGCTACGGCTGTTGCTGCTGCTGAAGGTGCATCTCATGAAAGTACTACTAATGCTGTTATCACTACGGCTGCTGCTACTATTACTACTACCACCACCAATACCACCACAACTGTTGCTGGTCCTCATACTACCACTACTGATACTACGATTACTACCCCTAATATTGTCAATTGCAACCACTGTTGCTACAATAAAAACAACAACAATGGTACTTTATTTTTATTCACCTCAGACAAAGGAATTCTTAGAGTTTGCAGCAAAGTCCACTATTCTAGGATGATATGGGTTGATGTTAGAGTCAGGGGTTAATGTGTTAGTGTTAGAGTTAGAGTGAAGGTTAGGGTCAGTCGGTGTCTCTGAGGCGGCCTGGGCTGACAGAAATCATAATCCAAACCCTATCCTATAGCACCAGTAGAAAATTGGACTTTCCCGTGAACTCCAGGATTTGATTTGTTTGGGGTGAGTAAAAAATACAGTACACAATAACAACAACAATAACTGCTGCTGCTAAGTTATTTTACTACTGCTGCTGCTACTGCTTCTACTACTGCTGCTACTGCGGCTGCTGCTACTTGTACTACTGCTGCTGCTACTACTACTGGTTAGTTGCTTATCCTTTACAGGACGTTGCAGAACCAACCGCAGCAGCCCCTGGCTGTTGTGTGATTTCTCTAGGCAAATTTACGTCCAGTAGTTTGCCATTGCTTCCTGGACAGTCGGCTTCTTGATACCATTGTCGAAACCAACGCAAGGCGCATGCCCTGCAGCTTGGATCGAGCCAGGCACCCCGGGATTACGAAGCGTTTGCTATTACTACTACTAGCTTGTAATTACGAATATACAAGCAAGTGAAACTGATTAGAAACCTATACACATACAGCTCTGATATTAACATAATACATACTAGAACAGTTGGAAATAAAAGGTCGCAAAAGGGGCGGTAAAGCAGTGGCTAGATTTCTGCTCGGCAACCTGAGGCTTTGGGTCCAAATCAGCATGGTCACAAACTGTTACTTCTGCCCTTCAATTCCCAGGTTAACCCACTCTAAAATTAGTACCCGGAAACATCAAGGGACGCGATGGCAATGTAATCAACTACGGGGTGCCGTGTGGTATATAAACATGGGCCTGGCACTTAAACTTCTTCTTCTTCTTCGTCTTCTTTTTCTTCGTCTTCTTTTTCTTCGTCTTCTTCTTCTCACAAACATAACAATGAAATAAAATAAACAAGAAATCTATCTTTCGCACACAGTCACAGTCACTAACTACATTCTTATTCTTTGACAGATTCTTAGATGCCGAGAATCTTTTCTCTAAACACAGGGACGCAAATACCAGGAAATTGTTTTGGAAGCGGAGTGGAAAAGGGAAAAGTGTGTAATAATAAAAATAAAATAATATTATTATGTTTCGAATGGCCAAACAATTTCTATTGTCAAAAAATAATAAGAAATATATAAGTAAAGATAGACCTGGATACTGAACTTGAATCACTAGACAAGCATTAGGATACTTATAGGTGTTTCGTCCTTTTTATGACGAAACGTTTTTGTTTTTTGAAGCCCTACCCTGGCTTTTGCCAGGGGCCGCAATATAGGAAGGCCATAAATATGGCCAATTGTCTGAACGCGGTTTCTGGGACCTCTCCACGGCGATCCTCATTCACATGGTGGCACTTTGTGTCATCGGGTGTTTATCGCTTGTGTGATGTCCTGGTGGGGTAGAAAGTCAGTCAGTCAGTCATTCAAGCCTTAGGCAACCAACGATGAAGTCCATTGCATCTGACTGTCAAAGGTGTAGGAAGCTCCTCAGCCAGTCAACAACAAATGGCGACCCGATGACACTCAGATAATGGTGATAGGGAAATACTTCTATTAAGAGAGGGGAGAGAGAGAGTGAGTGTGAGAGAGAGACAGAGAGAGACAGAGAGAGACAGAGAGAGACAGAGAGAGAGAGTGAGTGAGAGAGAGAGTGAGTGTGAGAGAGAGAGACAGAGAGAGACAGAGTGAGTGAGAGAGAGACAGAGAGAGACAGAGAGAGAGAGAGTGAGGGAGAGAGAGAGAGAGAGTGAGTGAGAGAGAGAGAGAGAGACAGAGAGAGAGACAGAGAGAGAGAGAGTGAGTGAGATAGAGAGAGAGAGTGAGTGTTAGAGAGAGAGACAGAGAGAGAGAGAGTGAGCGAGAGAGAGAGAGACAGAGAGAGAAGAGAGAGAGAGAGAGAGAGAGAGAGAGAGAGAGAGAGAGAGAGAGAGAGAGAGAGAGCGTCTGTAAATAGTAAGTAGGATGGCCCTTGCACATTTTCTCTGGGAGGGGATGCTGGTCCACCCCCACCCTCTAAATATATTGCAGAACAGAGGCGCTATGATATCATCTCCTTAATACTTGAGGGTGAGTAGTGAAAATGGGGGGGGGGGGGAAGGGGGGATTTGTCAACGCGCCTGAGCTCCAACGTTCCGCTGTGTCTGGCAACTTTGGCAGGTAGGTGTGAAAAAGGTAGGAACTGATAGAAGTACATACAGCAGGTATACAGGTCGGGTGTTTACGTAAAGACTGCAGAGGAATATTATATATTAACAATAAGGGGAAAGGTTGAACAGTCGTGGAGAAGTGGATATTGTAGAGAATGATACGTTGACAGCAGATTCGCTTGCATACAGGCAGAAAGACGGATAGACACAGACAGACAGAAAGACACGTATGTACCTATAAACAAGTATATGCAGACAGACAGACGGGTTTACACGGAACGGCAGAGATAAATATACGCATAGAAGGACAGAGAGAGAGAGAGAGAGAGAGTGAGAGAGAGAGAGAGAGAAAGAGAGAGTGTCTGGGATAGCGAGGTATGTATATATATATATATATATATATATATATATATATATATATATATATATATATATATATGTGTGTGTGTGTGTGGGTGTACACACATAATAGAGCGACACACACGCACACAAAGACATAGAGACAGGTGAATACAGACATGCAGAGAGGCGGATATACGAAGACAGACAAAGAAATAGGTAAATACAAACATATAAATAAATGCAGACAGAGTTGAATTTACTGTAAAACCAATAGCGCGGCGTGATCACCTCACTTGTGTAAGCGTTAGCAGGTAACGATTACACTAGAGAGGCTATCACGTGATATTTTCCACATCATTTCGCTGTTGGGAGTCTGCGTGCGCAGTTAGCAACGTAGTCCAGTACTTGTAACTAGTAGCTTTCACACCTTACAGTTTCAACATAAGTGGCGTAAGAATGCAGCGAGCACACACTTCGCTATGTTCGAGACGTAAAACGAATAACGTACTTGTAATAGATAGTAAACAGTAATAATAAATAGTAAGCTAAATACATTTTTCTTTTCAACGGAATGTGTAAGCGGTGGTTACATGCACGCCTG
Organism: Candidula unifasciata; assembly: GCA_905116865.2. NCBI lineage: Eukaryota > Metazoa > Mollusca > Gastropoda > Stylommatophora > Geomitridae > Candidula > Candidula unifasciata. The sequence goes on from CAJHNH020002112.1 coordinate 954,070, forward strand.
GCTATTAAACTAAACATAGGCCGACAGATGTATACAGACAGACATATATAAGGATATAAACACACAGCAAGACCGATATACACAGACCGAGAGAGAGAGAGAGAGAGAGAGAGAGAGAGAGAGAGAGAGAGAGAGAGAGAGAGAGAGACTGACAGATATACAAAGACAGACAAAGAGAGAGAGAGAGATGGATATACAAAGACAGGCAGAAAGATCATGTAAACAAATAGACAAATATAGGCAGAGACGGAAATGCACAGACAGACATAGAGACAGGTGTCCACAGGTAGACGCGTGACACTGATATGTAAAGAGTGAAACAGGTGTATAGATACACACAGACATAAATGCATATTTAGGCTGACGCACAGGGGCAGACAGATATATATAGAGACACAACCTATGCACCTATTCATTCATCTGTCAATGATTTTTCTATCCATTCTTTCATCCATCAATCCATGTAGGCATCTCGACTTCATATAACATTACACACTTGACTGCACAGATTCAAACACACACACACACACACATACACACACAAATAAATATATAAAAATATTTAACAAATATAAAGTGCATATATAATATATAAATGCTTAAATACATAATACATACATTCAAGAATACACATATACATAATACATGCAGACGAATATACAATCATTCATACAATCATACATACATCTATACATCTATACATACACACACTTACATACATACGTACGTACTTACGTCGGCACATACATATTATACACACACATACACACACTCATACATATACAGACAGACAAACCGGCAAACAGTAGACAAATTCACAGACAGATAAACAATGTCAATAAATAAATCAGTGCGGGAATAAACAAGTGAGCGACTGAACGCATGATTAATACATCCCAACAACAACAAAAACAGTAATACAATATACACCAGGTTAAGTGAAGTCAACTATCATTCATCAGTAAAACATAACGAAACAAATATAACAATTTTGGCGAAGCGCACATGAGAAAGCCAGAAACTCTTACCTGATCTACAACTTCAAACACTGGTGGAAAGTGACAGGTAAATCTCCTACTTATCTATAGTGGAGTCAAGGTGCATGTCTAGAGGGAAGGTGTAAGGCATGTTTACTTTTAAAGCCAACGGCGGCGACCTGTTTCTGAACTCGCTTCCTAGAGTTTTGGAGGTCAGTGTAGGAGTCAGGGTAGAGCAATAAATTATTAATAGTCTTGATTTTTAAAGTTCCAGACGCTAAAGGGGATGGGTTTAGGTTTTAGTTTGCGTATTGGTTAAGTAACTGCCCAAAGGTATAGCGTTCAAATCCGTATCGAGGAGGATAAAAAAACGATTTGGCATTGAATGTCTACCTAGTCTAGAATCATAAGTGAAATTCGCCGGCGTGATCACTAGTCTAGTGCCGATTGGCCTATAGAAATATAGGTCTGGCACTATGTGTGCCTAAGACGTGCAAGGGGTCGTATTATTCGTACACTGCTGTTTACTTTTTAAAGGAAGGTAACATAAATAATAATGGAAGATTTTAATGCTCAAGGAGCGAGTTTTTGAACAAAACAATTGGTGTTGAAAGAGGAATGGGAGCGCAAGAAGTCAGCGCAAAAAAAAAAAAAAAAAACACGCAAAAAAAAAAAAATAAAAAAAAAATACAGAGAACGACTAGCTGAATTATGAACAGTCAAATCTAGTATCTTCGCTCTAAAAGAGATTCATAAACTAAGTTGGCACTCATCAGACGGAGTGACCTCTGTATAAACAACAAATATAAAAGCTCTCCGCTGAACGTACGGGTATACAGAGGAGCAGATTAGTGCAGTCTTATGTGTTGGAAAACTGAAGCTCACTGGTCAAAGACTTCGTAATGTTCAAAGAAAGAGAGAGGAGTCCAACCTGAGCTGAAAAACAAATGTTAAGCACTTGAAGTGAAGGAAATCAGAGTATGAAGAATGGAATAAAGCACAGAGCACAATTTTAGAAGCAGCAAGGATTATTGCAGGACTAAAGACGCATAATAGAACACTTTGGATAAGTGATGGCACATGGCAGTGTATTCAGGAAAGAAAAACACAGAAGCTTGTCGTATGTAATGCTAAACAATCGGAACAAGAAATCAGTGCTAAAGAAGATAACAACAAAAATAAACGAATCAAAAGTTGTGCAAAACGAAATAAAAGAATCCACAGACAGCTAAAAGTGAAATGTTAAAATACTTTATAATACACTAAAACAGTTAACAAGTATTTGTACTGCGGAGTTGTCCCATTACAGGTAAGGATGGTGCAAGGTTTACATCTGATACTGAACAGAAGAAAAATGGGCAGAACTCTTTCAAGAGATGTTAAAAAGATCTAGTCTCGAAAATCAAGGAATTTTTATGAAGAGGCCAGTGACCCTTTAACCAGTAAATGTAGGATATATAAATGACACGGAAATCAGGGAGGCAATCAGTTCATTAGCAAACATTAAAGCAGCAGGTGATGATGACAATGTTGCAATACGGCAGCAGATGGTGTAGCCATAAACCAAGTGAAAGATTTGTTTTATAGAATATGGATAGAGGAGAAAATCACACATCGTTGGAACATAGGATTAATTGTTAAATTGCAAAGAAAGATAATCTTACTGACTGTAGCAACTGGAAAGGAACTCTGTTATCAGCAGTGACCAGGACTTTTTGTAAAATAGCTATCAATAGAATTAAAGGATCGTGGATACAATCCTGAAAGCCGAACAAGAAGATTTTCCAGCTGGAAGATGCATCATAGATAAAGTATTCACTATGAGACCCATTTTAGAGGAATTTGTTGAAAAAAGAACAACCCCTTTATATATTTTGAATTTTATCTACTTTAAGAGAGTTTTTGATAGTTTACACAGAGCGTAAACTACAGTAAATTGTGTGTTGCTATGGTATACCAAAGAAAATAATAAATATCGTTAAAGCAAAGTATGATTCAGAGTCTCCAGTGCGAACAGATGATGGTTTAAGTGACTGGTCTGAAGTTTAAACTAGCGAAACGGATGCATTTTAATCATCCCTGTTATCTGGCACAACAACTGACTGGGTAATGAAACAAATTTTGTGTTAAAAACACGGGCATTTACTGGTTGGAACAAACTGCTGGAAGATCTGGACTTTGCTGATGACACTGTTCTGCTGAGTAAAAGCAACAATGACATTTCAAGAAAAACCTACTTTAGCAAATTTAGCACCGCAGATAGGACTACAAATAGGTTATAAAAATCAAATTTACAGAAGACACCAGTAACAGATCACTAGAGACACAATGAATTGAAGTAACAATCAATTTACCTTATTAGTGATTTTAATAGTGATGGGAATACAAAGAAAGAGATTATGATACACACTGACAAGGCATCAGTAGCTTTTAAAAGCCTCAACAAAATATAGAACTCTAAACTGCACTCTTTAAAAACTAAGTAATGTTATTTTAATTTTCATAAATACAAACTGAAGAACCACTAAAGACATGGAATGTAAGTTAAATGCATTCGAAAACAAATGCCTGAGAAAAAGATGAACATAACATGGGATGAATTCAAGAAGGGTGATAAAAATAGAAACATTTCTGGGCAAGAACTAGTAGTAACAGTCATAAAACGGAGAAGATGGCGCTATACTGGACACATACTGAGAAGACACCAACAAAAGATCACCAAACAATTAACCAACAGAGAATCACCCGACAGGTACTAAATTAGGATATAAAGGAAGTGAGGAGGCGAGGACGACCAAAACAAATCCTAAAACGAACGAGAGGCCAAGGGTACTGGACTGGATTCTCTCTAATTCTGGTATTCGTAACCCTGTCACGTAAATAAGGATTCGAACATAATCTTACAGAGCTGGAAAGTAAGCTAACTACTAAGTTATAACGGTTCTCCATGGTAGGTATAACAAAAATAAATGTATTAATTGAAGCAAAACAGAGAATTTGAATTCAAACGGTAAACAACATACAATGATTACAACCATCGCTCAAAAATACGTACCCACTTGCAGTGACATAATTCCTCCAAAATCCACAACACTGAAAAGCTAAACAAACGGCAACAAGTGAAGAGAGAATTTCACTCTACGAGAAGAACATCCATCACTCATTTTCTCTGCTTGAATTCTTTTAGTTTATTTCCCTTTCAGTAACGGGAATATAACTAAAACTAGATCCTTGGCATACACAGTCCTTCCATTGTGTAGACTTATCAAGTTTGTTTTTCTTTTGTGCGTATGAATGTTATTTGATGAAGTAGAATAGTTGCATATCTTTCACAGGATTTTAGAAACGAGTCTCGGAGTGCATTGGTTATTTGTATTTTACTTTCAGTAGTTTAGCATTGTGTAAGAAGCCAACTTGAAAACTCCGTGACAAAAGGAAGGAAGTTAAACATTACGTCACATTAATATATTTCATATCTGGGCATGTCCTTTTCTTAGATAATTTCTAAACGAAAACCTCACTGGGCGTATCTTTTTAAGCCGAATGTTGAAACAGTTAAGGCGTTACCAGCTGTGTTTTGTGGGGGACGCAAACATGTCACCCTACGTCCGCAGACACCCCCACACGTCTGTTTGCTACATTGAAACCTCGCTTGTCAAGTATTCTTTGAATGGGATTTCTTTAGATAGAAGTTCCTTTGAAATTTCTTATTTGTATTGCTAACTGATGCTCAAAGAGTGACTCCATTGCTCGGTTGACTGGTTAAGAACTAATATTAATGTCACGAAATCTTCAATGAAAAGCGTGGAAGCGTTATCA
>CAJHNH020002112.1:968865-1008690 GCA_905116865.2 Candidula unifasciata
CTGTGAGAGAACATGTAAGAATAGAAGGGACAAATCGATATGGTTTAACCGATAACAAAAGTATCTGCTATTCTTGCTTTACTATCATTAAATATACATATAAAATATGTTGTAATGTTTACCATCATCATCATGTAGCAGGTCCTTTGCAGAATGTCGTTCTCATCACAGTCTGCCTGTAAGAAACTCGGTCTCTTGCCAGTTCTCCCGCCTCATGAACTTTAACACTCAAGGAGTCACTTATATCCTGTGCCCATCTTCGTGTCGGTCGGCCTCTGCCCCTCCTTCCTGGTACTATGCCTTCTGCTATAATTTTTTCCAATCCGTCGTGGCGCTTGATATGACCAAAATATTTCAGCTTTTGAGAAAGGATGCTGTTTATTAGCCAATCTTCCATTATGTTCAGATCTTTTAAGATGTCAATATTTCTCATCTTCTTTGTCCAAGATATTCTGAGAATCTTTCTATAGCATTTCAGCTCAAAAGCCCCTATTCTCTTTCTTAAGGACTGGAAATAGTCCACGACTCACATCCGTATGTAGCCACAGGGAAGATGCATGCTCTCAAAATTCTAATTTTTATCTAATTGCTGGTGCTTAACCATAGACTTTTAAGGCTGTTCAATCTTTGCATTGCTATGGCCATCCTCCTTTTAATTTCTGTCGAACAGTCTCCATTGTTGTTTATTATAGAGCCTAGATATTAAAAATTTGTGACATTTTCAATTTCTTCATCAATTATTGTTATTTTTGGGTGACAGCCAGTTTTATCTGTGGACATTATTTTCGTTTTCTTTAAATTCAAGAACAGATTTTGATCTTCACTGTGCTTTTGGACCGACAATATTAAATTTTATATTCCCTTAACGCTGTTCGAAAGGAGGTCTGTGTCATCTGCGTAGCGGAGTTCCGGAATAGGGTTGCCACCAATTTTTAGCGGATCATAACTATCACAAGTCTGGTCATTTTTGACATTTCTCATTATATTTTCTGCGTATATATTGAATAGGTATGGTGAGAGAATGCACCCCTGCCTCACCCCCTTTTGCACCTTGAACCAATCAGATGTTTTACCAGCTGCTCTGATGGCTGCTTGTTGTTCATGATAGAGATTTTCAATTAATTGCACTAAATGCGCTGGAAACCCCATACTTTTCATAATAGTCCACAGTTGGTGGTGCTGGACACAATCAAATGCCTTGTTATAATCAATAAAACAAGCATGAAGATCTACATTGTATTCTCTGCATTTTTCAAAAATTATTCTCATATTAAATATGTGATCCCTAGTTCCTCTATCCTGTCTGAAACCCGCTCGTGCTTCATCTAGTTCATATTGTAATTTCCTTTCAATCCTTTTCATGATAATTCGTAAGAGGATTTTGCTAGCATGACTTATTAATGCGATGGTACGGTAGTTGGAGCATAGTTTTGGATTTCCTTTCTTTGGGAGAGGGATATAGACTGTTCTTTTCCAAGCTTTAGGCCAAATGCCACTGTTCCAGATCTTCGAGCACAGTGCATGGTAGATTCGGACGCTGGCCTCTCCTCCTGCTTGAATTAGTTCTGCTGGTATTTCGTCGCAACCTGGTGACTTTCCTTTCTTCAGGCTGTGTATTGCTGATCGTACCTCATCCAGTAAAGGCTCTGGTTCTTTTTCATAACTTTCACAAGTCGTTTTTGAATTACCTGTCACATCCTCATACATTTCTCTACAGTATTCTTTCCATCTTTCTGATATGTCTTTGGTTTCCGTTAATGTGTTACCGTTTTTATCACTTATTACATGTTAAGAAGGCCTGGATTCGTATTTCAATGTTTTAATTTCTTTAAACAAGTCTGTCTCTTCCTTGCATCTGGAGTTGTTCAATTCTATTACAGGTATTTATAATAAACTGTTTTTTTTTTAATCTCCTGTTTACTAGAGAAGAAAAAAAAAATCATTTCTCATTAGTTTGCCGCTATGGACACAGATGAAAGGCATTCCACGCGAAATATGCAGCTCCCACAGCCTCCTACAGAGAAAACGTTTGGTGGTGGTGGTGGTGGGGGTGGGGGGGGGGCGCGGCCTCGAAACCTTCCTCCCCCCCACTCCCACCGCACCAATGATTGTCCAATGTTGTAAAGGTATTTAAGTCATGTTTAATTAAGCTACGCAATAGGAATAATAATAAAACAATTATTATTAATACTAATATGTTACTAACTATTAAATAATGTAACAAGGATTTAATACATTAAAGCCCTTCCCCTAGAAAATTATTACACTCAAGGGTCTCAAGTTTGTTTGATTGTGCAGTAATAAAACCTAATTATTATAATTATTCTTATGTTGAAAATCTATATATAAATAAATCAATGTTTGTGTGTTTGTTTATAGCCTATAGACTCGGAAACTACTGAACCGATTTAGCTGAAATTTTCAGGATATGTTTGTTTTGATACCGGATGTTCACCCATCAAAGTTTGAAATTCAACCTGTCATTGTTAGAGATAGTTTGCGACAATTTAAGCAAAAATATTCGAAACTAATATTTAAATTTTTAGTGACATCTAATTATAGCCACGTTAAGTGCGATCGATTTACCGTGCATGCACAGTAGTGACGCTCTATCGTCAACATCCGCCCGCAAAATTACAAGGAAAACGGCCATCGGTTTTTAGTTGTGTTATTTAGAAATATCTAAAAGGTAAGAGCACTTATTTCAGTAACATTAATCAGTATGTACATGTTTTTTTTTTACTTCAAACAAGTGTGCACCACTTCCTAAATCCCGCAATGATAAATATATACACAATATCATTAATCATTATGATTATCATTAATCATTATCTGTTTTCTTTCTTTCTCATACTCATTCATGAGTACAACAGTTTTGGTTGGATTTCTTATGTTGTTATTCAAAAGAATTATATAAATTTACATGACATTCCGTCTCGGGTCAGTGTTAAAATCTAGAAATATCTCAACATGTGAGCGCATTTATTTCAGTGACATCAATAATTATGTACATTTTTTAAAACTACAAATACATGTGTGGACCACTCCTTAAATCCCACAATGATAAATGTATGCACATTATCTGTTGGCTTTCTCATATTGTCTTATGCATCGCCTTTTCTTACTATTTGCTGCCCAGTTTCTATGCATTTCGTCTTGAGTCAAAATAGATTGTTATCTCATGCTCATATTTTCATTTATTTCAGCGATACTTCAAGTCACATTTCATTCAGTGCGTGAGGACGAACAAGCTATTGATGATCAGCGCTCACAAAATTTGCAGTTATGCTTCCCAAACGACAAGCGATTGGCCCATCTACACCTAAAACACACAAGAGAAGGGCATTAATTGCTCCAGAAACAGACGAGCAACGTGACGTAAGACTGGAAACCATTCGAGTGCGCACTGCTGAAGCCAGATCGTCTTAGTCAGACGAGCATCGAGAAGCAAGACTGGAAACCAATAGAGTACTCATAGCTCAAGTCCGTTTATAAGACACAGTCGAGCAACGGAAAGCAAGACTGGACACCGTTCGAATGCGCACTACTATGTCCAGGCGAACACTGCATGTTGATTTGAATCTTGGTGCATTCCATTACAACAGCAATTATGATTACAGTCTTCATCCACAGGTGCTTATTGGCAAAATGGATAAATTGTGCTTACATTGCAGTGCCTTCAAATTTAGGAATGACATGCGGGGTATGTGCTGCGCTGATGGAAAAGTTAAATTGCCAGTATTACATTCACCAACCAAACCATTATCATGATTGGTAGCAGGTGACACAGGCCAGTCGACACATTTCTTGGCAAACATAAGTACATTTGCAAATATGTCAACAAAGGAGGCGATATGGCAGTCTTTGGAGTGGGACATGCAGCTGCATCTATCGAAGAAATCAAGCAATATCAGCTGGGGCGCTACATTAGTAGCAATGAAGCGGTATGGCGCATTTTGTCATTTCCAATTCATGAACGAAATCCAGCAGTTGTTCATTTGGCAGTGCACCTTGACAATGGACAGCGCGTGTACTTCACTACAGAAAATGCACATGCACCAGCATTGTTACCGCCGCCAACCACGTTAACTAATTTTTCTCATTGTGTAGAGATGATATGTTTGCAAAGACACTACTTTATTCTGACCTGCCAACATACTACACGTAGAATGGATCAGCTAAAAAGTTTTAACGTTGCAAGCAAGGTCAAGCGGTTGGCGGACATCCTACTTTATATTCTACTGATATTTTAGGCCGTTCATCCCAAAAATGCAGATTGATTTTACTTGCGACTACTTTTAATCAACAAACGGGGATCGACATCCTTTCAGGACTTGAGAACAGTTTATGGTAGAGTATGTGCTACTTACTGTGAAGCTTGCCAAGAATTAAATCTTCTTGAAAATGATGCACATTGGGACACTTCACTCGCTGATGCTTCGAATACTGCTCGACCACAGCAAATACGCACATTATTTGCAATAATATTAACACCTTGCTTCCCATCCAATCCACAAGCGCTTTGGGAAAAATACAAAGACTATATTAGTGAAGACATCCTACATCGCTGGCGTGAAACGGAGCAAGATGAGGACCTTCAATTCACACCAAATGTATATAATTAGGCATTGGTTTGCATTGAGGACATATGTTTGGCAATAACTAATAAAGCACCACCAGTCTTATTCAACGTTTATACGGTGATGATCACTGAGCAGCAGTTGAATGGAAAGGGAAGGACTTTGTCATTTTCTGATGACATTTTGATTTATCGACGAGGGCGTGATAGACAGGAGATCGCCAGCACTATGCACAAAGAACTCGATCGAATTGCCGCCTGGTGTGATGGTTCCAATGCCTATATCAATCCTTCGAAGGCATCAGTGTCATGGTTCTATTTGAACAATCACATTGTCAAGTCGGACTGACCAGAAGTGAAAATGCGTGATAATGTATTGATCAGAACCAACGTTATGACGTTTCTCGGGGTGAGGTTCGATCGCAGCTTGTCATTCAGGGAACACGTTGACCATGTGATAACAAAAGCACGCAAAGGTCTATCTGCAATGAGGATTATGGCTGCTTCCAATATTGAGCAAAGACTACTAATACTTCTATTCTACGGTCTGGTCCTTTCCCCCATTGAATACGCTCTGGCCATCCTCACTGTCAGTGCTACCCAGATTGAACGACTCAAAAAGGTGCAAAATGAAGCCATGCGCATTATTTTGGAATGTACAAGAGACACATCCTGTGGAGCAATGAGTTATCTTCTTGACTTTCCAACAATGAACCAAAGGATCAGGATGTGGAGGGCTCGGGCATATCTCAAAATATGTGCTGATAAGAAACACCCACTGCATCAAGCGCTTTTTAGTGAAAAGGGCGAAAGACTGAAGAGGGGGAAATCGTGGCTAGGTCGGGCAGAAGATGTTATTAGGCGAATATGCAGCTAACCGACATCATTCCTGGTGCAGAATGGATACCTGTGCCTCAGGCGTTCATTTGTACATTTTCCTGTATTGTCACACTCAACAGGCGATGTAGAGAAGAGAATCTTGTTGCTGTTAATGCAGAGGTCAACGCTCTCATCGGTGAAAATTCAGATGAAGCAGATGCAATAATCTATACAGACGGATCCGTTATACGCCAAAGAAGAAGCGCATGGGCATTTACAGCACGCTCAGCGGGCAAAACAGTCAAAGAAGCCAACGGCGCCTTCTCCATGACAACCAGCAGCATGACGATGGAGGTGATGGCAGTGACGCAAGCGCTTGCCTGGCTTGAAACACAAAAATACACCCGCGTGTGTATACTCAGTGATTCAATAAGTATGATCCGGAGGGTTCAAGCAGGTTCAGTGCGAAGACAATGGCTTGAATCATTACAGAAGTCCACTGCGTGGAGTCACCTTTATTTTTGTTCCGGGACACGCAGGCGTCGATGGAAATGAAAGAGCTGACAGGTTGGCTGGATCCGCTATCACTACCGACGGTCAGCCTATGGATCATGCTGATATTATCAATGCCCTCCGAGAAATGGGAAGGATAGAGGACTTTGGTGGCAGTGAATCCACATCACTCGCCAGAATGGCAGACTTGGGAATTAAGATCGGCACAGCAAAAAACGAGACTCACACCAGACACGCCAGAAGACTTGTTATTCAACATAGAACTGGTACTATTAGCCATCGGACGTTGGGGTTCATACTGAGGGGAGGATCTGAGCACCTATAGACATGTCCGGAGTGCAATGAGGATAACCCAACTAACTAACTAACTAACTAACTAACTAACTAACTAACTAACTAACTAACTAACTAACTAACTAACTAACTAACTAACTAACTAACTAACTAACTAACTAACTAACTAACTAACTAACTAACTAACTAACTAATAAAGCACCGGTTCAGCTGTTACTGGCTCCACCAGAACGATCTGCAAACAACCTTTTCGATCATGAGTTGCAACGAGAGACACACTTTAATGTCACCGAATCAGGTACATTTGTTTAAACAAATCTTCCAAAATTGATTCCAGAACAACGTATAGCATATGACACAATTATGCATGCCGTTACAAGACAACACGGAGGATTGTATTTCATAGATGCACGCGGATGCACAGGCAAGACCTTTCTCATTTCGCTTATTTTGGCATCCTTACGGTCACAAAATAATATTGCACTGGCAATTGCATCTTCTGGATTTACCGCAACTCTTTTGGATGGTGGCCGAACAGAGCATTCAGCACTGAAGTTGCCTTTCAATATGCATATCACTGAGACACCAACATGCAATATCAACAATGATTTTGCAATGGGTAAAGTACTCAAAGTATGTCAACTCATTATATGGGACGAAGTTTTCCCTTATATCACACAGAATTACATAAATCATCAGTGGCTCAGTGAGCGTGCTATCTTAGCAGCTAAAAACAAGGATGTGTATGCCATGACTCTGAACATCCAAGACAAATTACCAGGCGGAGTGACAACGTATAAGTCTATCGATACTGTTATAAATAAGGATGAGGCTGTCAGTTATTCAACTGAGTTCTTAAATTCACTCGATTTGCCAGGCATGCCGCCCCACGTTTTAACCTTGAAAATTGGCGTGCCTATCATTCTTCTCAGAAACATCAATCCGCCACGACTTTGCGATGGTACCAGGCTTTCATTGAAAAAGCTGATGCCCAATATCAAAGCTACACTTTTAAATGGGCGAGAATATACTATTGCCACGCCTCCTAATGATTCCAACAGACATGCCATTTGAATTCAGACGCTTGCAGTTTCCGGTGCGACTCGACTTTGCAATGACCATAAACAAATCACAGGGACAATCGCTACAAGTGTGTGGACTACATTTGGAACATCCATGCTTTTCACATGGACAGCTATATGTGGTCAGTTCTCACGTCGGAAAACCTTTTGATTTATTTGTGTACGCGCCAGACGGAAGAACAAAGAACATTGTTTACCTGAAAGCACTTCAGTAAACACATTGTCATTTTAATTTGCCTGTTTTTTCCTAAAGATATGAAATGGGCACAATGATCCAATATAATTACATTTTGTGAAAGCGATTTTCCTTTCAATTTCTACTGTAGCAACGTGTGCAGGGTAGTTTTTCAGCAATTAGCAAATGTGTTCATTTCGTAATTATGGTGTATTTTTCCTGTTTTCATTGCTTTTCACTAGGGTCATTTTTCCAACTACTTCGATGAGTAGCAACGTGTGCAGGGTAGTTTTTCAGCAATTAGCAAATGTGTTCATTTCGTAATTATGGTGTATTTTTCCTGTTTTCATTGCTTTTCACTAGGGTAATTTTTCCAACTACTTCGATGAGGGAGAAAGTAGTAGGTGAACAGGGGGATCGGTGGTTAAAATAAACTGTTTACTGAGATAGATTTAAGTTACAGTAACTGCCTTACCCACTCAAAGTTTTATTAGCTGTGGTTTAGCTGTTGCACTGTACATCGCTAGCGTGAAGCGAAGACAGATTTCTATGTTCTCTATTTTCCATTTAGCCCAATTATGCCACAGCAACGCGTGGCCAGGTACAGCTACATACCCCAAAAAAAAAATGTATTTTTAAAAGTATAAAATGTATAAACACATTTTTAAAATGAGAAGTTCTATTTGGAAGCATGCTCCCCTGAAATTTTTCGGAAAAAAAGGGGGGGGGGGTGGGGGGGGGGGTCGCCCTTAGCCTTTCTACACAAGTTGAGGGGAGAAGGGCCTCTTGATGCTTGCGATCTCAGGTTCCGGCACTTGTATTACAAGTATATAATTATAATTTTTCTAATTGAACGCATTATTATTACTACTATTATTACTCATTTATACAATGTTTGGATGCCTTGCACATCCACTCCACCAGAAGTCCAGGCAAGAAGGAAAACCACATTAACCTTTCCCAGAAGAAATATATCACCGATCTGAGTAGATTTTAGGATATCAAACCAAATGAAAGTAAAACTAGTTAGTTTCTGATTATCACAACCACAACCGACAAGTGAACGTTTGGGCTAGAAAGCTATCACCAGCTATAGCTTGACACAGATAACATTACATTTGCACACACACACACACAAAAAACCTACTTTGACTGGTCTCCCTCAAGAAAAATCAACATGTCTGCTTGCCCAGTTGAATCCCTATGATACGTCTGAATGCAGCAAATGTGTGTAAGTCAGAAAACAAACATATAGGGGCCATGGGCCTTAACTGAAACATAAAAGATAAAACTGTATTGGGTTGGGTGTTTAGTCCCCTTAGGCAGATCTAGTTTAGAGTTATAACATTTTCAGAAACAACATTCTAGTCTAGAGTACTGACATTACAGTAGACCGATTTCGTTGCTCTGGAATTTATCTCATACAGCTGGTACGATTAGTGGGAAAAGATGTAAGGGGATATTGGGGAGAAGGGGAAGGGGGAGTGGGAGACAATGAGATACCTGTATGATTTGTCCAATTTGATAAAGGGACTGCGTGGTCTCGAGACATGGTGTCAGCTTCGAGGTTCCAGGTTCCATCCCCGGTAAAGGCTGGGATTTTTTCACGTGGACTTCGACTCCTAGTAATTTCCCCTGGTCTTTGGGTAGTGAGATCGGACGCCGTTGCAGTTGGAAATAAAAAAAAAGTAGCCTAACGGCGCTGCCCGGGCAACATTTGTGGTTAAAAATCTACCCAAAGTATTCCAGGATCCTTGCCGATGCTACAGAGCCTGTGCACTGTGCTGAGCTTCTTCGGACCCATACTTGAGTTACAGAAAGAACCAAGCACTTATGGTTTCCTACCCGTGTGCCATGATGTTGATCTGTTGTTCAAACCTCAAACCTAGACCAATTGGGTGGGGTTGGACAAGAAAACTGACCTAATTAGCGAAACTTGTGATATGGGCCAAGACAAACCATAACAATCGTTTATCTGCAGTGCATATCTTCCTTTTCCTATTCACTTAAACAGGCTGTAAAATCCGACAGAAAGTTCCGGTTGTTCGTTCACTTCTGGACTTCAGTCTAGTTCCAGATCTTGAGCTGTGCATGCCCATGCTTTTTAAATTTAACTTACTCATATGCAAACTGTTGGTTCCCAGCCTTTCAGGCAGAAGCACTCTAACGTCGCAAGAAACAACTTCACGGGTTATACGGCATTCAGTGCGTTTGCTCTTTTCAACTCAAAATGAAGTTCATGAACCCAAACAAGAACTAGGGCACATGATAATAATGATATAAGGAGCATTAAAACGATCAATAATACAGTGAAGAGATAAAAGAAACTAAATTAAATGGATAGAACACATCAGCAGAAGGGGATGGGGCGTGCTAATACAAGGACTTAGTAAATTCCGCACAGAATGTATCATTTCATGTACTGCCATTCCTCCACGCTACGTCAACAACTGCCAAGAATCTGCCAAGTGTTTTCTTTTTATATCTCTTTCACAAAACTTTCGAGTTTGCACACCTTGTTCCCACTTTCCCTCTTCTCATAGCAATGGCAACAATGATGACTACCTCCTTCTGATGTTTCTCAACAACATGCCTAAAATGTATGACTTGCCTGTCTGCTGCGATGGATCCAGATTATCTCGGGTTCATTCTTTTATTAATTTCTTCAAGAAAAGATACCATATGGTTCACGGGCGCCGACGCAAATAAAACATACACATTTTATAGTGGTGGAGGTTGAGTTCAAACGGCCAACGCCTTTTTGGAGTTCTTTTAGCATCCTGCAGACAGAGTTGCAACTTTAGAGCTGCACCACGTGAAGCTCCATCAAATAATAATGCACTATGAAACTGCACCATATGAAACTGCACCATATGAAGCTGCACCATATGAAGCTGCAACATATGAAACTGCATCATATGAAACTGCACCATATGAAACTGCACCATATGAAGCTGCACCATGCAAGCTCTAAATATGTTGATGGCGAAATGGCATATATAAATTATATTATTATTATTTTTTTTTTTGCATTACTACTAATGTTTATGAGAGTCGGTATGATATTTTTGAAACTTGTGGAAAATAAAAATCGCTTAACCAGGCAGTCAGTATTTGCCCAGATAGGTTTAAAGGTAGGGAATGTTTCTTTTTTTCCCTCTTAAATTCAGGGCTCGAGAAGATTGGTCATGTCCTAAATATATGATAAGGTCATTTTGTTTAGAGCTATCCAAGTAAGTCCAGTATGGCGGATATAAAACCCTGAAATCTGTATGCTTCTGTTAACAGTTTGCTAATGCAGTTTACATATATGGACGGAAATCCACTGTTTCGTGCCTAAGCTACTGTGTTAGGAGCTTGATGAAACACTGTGAGCTGGGCATTTCGTGTTGAATGACTTCCATTTGCTTAAGTTATGATACTGAAAAAAAAATGCATGATTGTCGTTTTGATTTTGGTCTAGCTTTATGCCTTGTACGTTAATATTGCGTGTGTACGGTCAATGTTTCGTGGCTGACTACTTTAATCAACCTTAATGTACAATTCTTGTTGTAGTTGTGCATACCGGCAAGTTAAACGACTGCAGTACGTTTTACTGCTTGTGTATATTTATGGGGTTTTTGGACCAATTGTTTGCTGACTAGTTTACATAAAAGTCAGTAGAGAGCATTTTGTAAGCTTTAGTAGTAGTAGAAGTAGATTTTTACCCTACTAGGACATCACACAAGCGATAAACTCCCGATGACACAAAGTGCCACCATGTTGATGAGGATCACCTGTGGAAGGTCCCAGAAACCGCGTTCAGCCATTAGACCATATTTATGGTCGAGCTATATTGCGGCCCCAGTCAAGAGCCAGAGTAGGGCTTCAAATAACGAACATATGCATCTCACAAGGAGATGAATGGATTTAATTCTAAGATTTTCACCAGCACAGGAATCGACCAATTATAATGTGACCCCTTTAAGTGAAGTTGAAACATGGACTTCAACCTCTGATTTGCACACATTTAAATTGATGCTGATGCTGCAGAGTTGGTACAGTGTGATGAAATTCCCCCGTGTGCTATCCATCGGAATTAATGTTGACAGCACAGCTCTAACTTCTAACTGGTGCAGTGTAGAATTATCTTTCCCTAATATACGGGATATAACTCAATATATGTAGTGAGCACAGCAAAATTATATTTAATGTGCTGTTAAGTCCCCTGTCCAGAGCTCGCAGTAAGACTGCCTCCAACTTTTGTTGTGCTGTTGGCTCTCTTGACGCTTTACACTTTTAAAGTTTTTTAATAAACAAACAAACACACAAACAAACAAAAAGACAACAGAACGTAAATTTTCTACTCTACTTACCACCACAAAAAAAAAAAAAAAAAAAGGAGGAAAAGACGGAGCTGGAGGAGAACTTGAAATACCACAAAGTGCAATAATTGAACCAGAATATCAAATTACTGCATTCTATAAGTCGTCCCCTTGTGGGATACATTTTTATGTTATTTTGAAGCCCCAAGTCGGCCTGTGCCGGGGTCCTAAAAATAACCAGGCCATAAATATGGCCTAACGGCTAAACAGGGTTTTCAGGACCTTTTCACGCGTGATCCTCATCACTTTGCGTCACCGGGTGTTTATCACTTATGCGATCTCCTGGTAGCACGCTCTACCTTCCCTCACTAAGTGAAAATCGACTGAGCGGATCCATAGCCAATTATAGAAATGCTCTTTTTAAAATTATCTTTTTAACATGAATGATTTTATTTTATATTACTATTTCTGCCGCCCTTGGGACATTATTATTATTATTTTTGGGAAGGTGGACGTGGTGCTGGAGACTAAACGCCCCCCTGCGAATAGGAAGGTCACTGGTTCGAGTACTGACGGAGCCGGATTTGATTTTCGAAAAATGACTTTGACTCCCAGTCGACCCAGCCTTGAGTGGGTAGCAGGTGCAGTCTTGGGAAGTAAAGGCGGCTGCCGTGATACTGATCACATAACCCACCAAGTGTCGATTGGTCTATACCAATTTAGGTCTAGCCCTATATGCCCAATATGCCTAAAGGTGTACAAAATTTGTCTTATTATTATTAGGTAAAGTCAAGTAAAATTTGCCACCCCCCTGAGGCATATTGGGTATACAGTGCTAGACCTAAATTTTAAAGACCAGTCGACATTCATTGAGTGGTATGGTCAACATTCCACCGGCAGCCTTTACTTCCCAGGACTTTTACCCATTTTAGTGTGGGTTGTCCTGGGATTATTCTTTTTATTATTATTTAAAAAAAAAAATTAAACAAAGATTCGGCCCTTCAGGAAACCCGCCTATACAATGTGTAAGAAATGGGGACGATTGAAACATCCCAACAATGTTTTCTAATTTTGTCTCCAGGCTCTCTTGTCACCGTCCGTGGCACAGGCGTTGCGAACAATCTTCGTAAAGCCGGGGTGCAGGTTCGATCCCAGCTGCGTATAGTTTGTCTTGCGATGGTTTTTGACATTGGTACCAACAACTTACCGTTTATAGGCAATGGCAAACTTCTGAACTTAAAATGTGCCTAGTAGTAAAACCACAGCAGCCAAAAAAAAAAAAAAAAAATGCTGATGTTGGTTCTGCAATATCCTGTGAAGGATACGCAACTAACTTTAAACTGTCTCTTAATACTGTTACTGTTTGTACCTTACTCATGCAGTTTAGCGTGTTTCATGAGAACTAGTCACGACTTTGACATCAACTCACTGGTATGTCAACAAGCCTAGCTGATCATAAAAGAATAGTTTATGGAATATGGAAGGCTTTCGGCGTAAACAACAGTTTATTAGTTAAAATGGTCATAGCCGGTGTAGGCTCGGTAAAAATTGTGTGCAAGAAAGCAGTTTTATGTAACTGATTCATTTATAATTGCATTGCTTGTTTGAAAAAATAAAATAAGCTAGGGAAGTTAGTTATTAAGGTCGTCATTAGGACTGGATCGCCTTGTTGTGTTTATTAGAAATGTTACGTGGAACGACATAATGGTGTTAGGTAAACCTATTTTTCAAGAAACTGTGATGATAGGTAATCTGTTCTCTACAAGATGGATCCTATTTTATTTTCTACACTTTCCTCTGACGTTTGTTTTTCAAATGTTTTTAACTTTCGTTCTGTCTTCAGTGGTTCTGTAACTTAAGCCGGCATGTGTTAATTTTTAAATAACTTTATAATTGAAAATACGTAACTTGGTTTTATAACTATACAGAGTTCCATAGATTGTTCAGGTTTGTAAAAGCTGTTGATGCCTTGCGTGCCATAATTTTTGTTTGACTGTAAAGTAAGGTCGTCACTATGTGGGTAGTAATGGTTCGTTATGTTGAAGCTCGATCCTGGCTTTAGCCAGGGGCCGCAATATAACCTGAGGGTTGAACGCGGTTCCTGTGACCTCTCCACTGGTGATCTTTTTCCGCATGGTGGCACTTTGGGTCACCGGGTGTGATGTCCTGGTGGGGTAAAACTTACTTACTTATACTTTCTTTCTTTGTATTCTCTTGACTCTCTATATTACTACCTCAGTACGTGAACAAATCTGTTACTTTAATTCTCTTTGTCTCTCGTGTTTCCTTGACTAATAATATTATTACCTCAATAGGTGAATTTCCTCTAATTCTCTCTGTCTCCCGGATTTCCTTGCCTATTAATATTATTAACTTAATAAGTGAATTGAATTGTTACTTTAATGATCTTTCTCTCTCGTGTTACACCTGCTTGATTGATTTTTATTGTTGTCTTCATTACTGTGATCCCATTGGCACCTTACACAATTGAATTTAGTAGACACTAACCCTAAAACTAATTGTATACTTATATACGGTACAAAATGTGCAAATTAATTATGTGAAAAGCAGTTACTTCATTTTACTCCCTGATTCTTACAGAAATTCAAGATGCACCATTAGAGCAGCCGTCATTGGTCTCCTAACTACAATTTCTTTAGAGGTTGAATAGGATATGCGGGTTTTGCCCTGTTGCCATTCAGGTCGCGACTCTGAAAGTTTGGTAATACGTTTGACTCTGTGTGACTCTTGAATTCAAGACGTATTTAAATCAAAAGGTTCAGTCGGATACATACCAGCATTGATACATAAGTCTATTATGTTCGTGTTGTTAAGTGAGAAGACAGGAATTTCCTGAACCATATCTCACCTGTAGTTTATTTCAACTTGATGAAAGGGATTAGACATATTTTTGGGGGACATATGCCCTGTTGCCTGTCTTTACGCGAGGATATGCTTCAAAGTATCAACATTCTTTCCAAGTCAGGATAAATGGCTTCTTTTTCCCTAAAACATCTGGCATAGAAATGCAGACAAGAAAAGCAGCGTTTCCTCCAGTTAAACGATGAAAGGTAAGCATTTTTTTTTAACGTTTTCTTTCTCTGTCTGTCATTGCTAACAAAATTCATTTTGTATTTTATACTAAACACTAAATAATATTTTGAAAAAGGAATTGCGAATGTTGGTCATAAACATGCTTGTTTTTTTCAAATATCCTTAACTTCCTGCCTTTACTTGTAGGTACAAAGTTGTCCACCCCTCATCTTTCTGTCCGCTTTCACGTTTATTTTTATTTACCTTACTCTGGTTCTTGTTGTTGTTTTTGTCGTCGTCAACGTCGCCATTGTTGATGTTGTTTCTTTTGTTATTGTTATTGTTATTGTTGTTGCTCCTGCTGTTGTGGTCGTTGTTGTTGTTGTTGTTCTTCTTCTTCTTCTTCTTGTTCTTCTTCTCCCCCTCCTCCTTTTCGTCCTTCTTGTTGTTCTTCTAATTCATCTTGTTCTTCTTGTTCTTCTAATTCTTCTTCTTCTTCCTCCTCTTTTCCTACCTTCCCCCTCCAGTGTACTGGAAAGCCGACCTGGTAATTACACGTTCTGGTCATCTTCAAAGGGGACGTTGGTTAAATAATTTTGATCTCCCCCAAGGACCCAACCCAACATGAACACCTGACGGGCATTTGATGTCTGCATTTACTGCACAAATAGCGCTATACTTATGGGGTGATGAAGAAAAACAGTTTATGTAAAATTAAACAAATAAAAAACAGATTGTTTGCACTGATTTATCATCATAATTATCGTCTTCACCACCATAAAGCAAAAAGAACATTGCTTAAGGTCTCTGTAGTCGTAAACCCAGGGCTCTCTTTTATAGATAAAAATGTAGTTGTGCTTAACCAACAGTTCTTTCCGGTACAACCCAAAAATAAAGTATTAGTGCTGAAAAAAAAAAAATCTAAGTAAAGGTAACGGTTGTGCCTACCGTTGCATACCGCCTGCTAAGAAAAGTCATGCGTGTTTCAGTGGAAAGAAATGTGGTGGCCAACCAGTGCTTTGCATCATGCATTTTCAAGTTTACTTTGTCTGAATAACCCTGCGCCCATTGTCGTCCAGGTCTAACACTGCCTCTTCTCCCAAGAACCATGGCCGTCCATTATTTTTTTTTTAAAAGTTAAACACAAACACACAATGCAGCACATAAAATGACCAAAATATTCTTTCCAAGAAACACTGCTATTAACGAGCCAGTTTTCTTCAGTATTAAGATCGTAGATCTTGGTTCCCCTTGCTTCACTGTATATATATATATATATATATATATATATATATATATATATATATATATATATATATATATATATATATTAATATCTAGAAGCTATGAGTTTTCAAACCTTTGTCTCGGTACTATGAATATCGCAGCCCTTCGGCCTTGATATAATAAATACAGTAAATCTGGGAGAAATTTGGCTTTTCTGCCTACCACTGGGTGTGAACCAGGACCACAAGGAGTTCGTTACCCTGTCGTCGCGAAGTCAGGTTTAGCCAACTACGCTAGCGAGCCGGGCTCACTTTATTCTTAAAGTAGGAGAATGTCTCCAAGAGATGGACAAACAGCAGTCTTAGAGAATGTACACCCAGGACTAAAGACAGCACGATGGAAATCCATTGCAGCCAATCTTTTTTTGTAGAGATGACACTTACTGATTACTGATTTAAAAATCGACATCATAGCCCACTGGGTATACCCATGGATGCTCAGTCTCTCGCAGCACATGTCTCAATGTGTAAATGCTAACTGTTCCCATAACAAATGCGCCTGTCTTTGCCAGATTCACTTCTAATAGCTCGTTCACACATTCTTATACAGGCTTTTCCATCTAATCTCCCGTCTTCAATCAATATTTGTTCATATATGGTCTTCAGAGTATCTCCCTTGTGTAGTACGAGTGTTCCCGTAGCTATCGCTTTTGTAGCCAGAAAATGCTCTCTTTCATTCCTTCGCACTCCTATATATTCCGGACAGTATATCCACGTAACACCCTGCAATGTCAGCGTTCTAATGCCTGGTATCCACTCATACCACATTTCCCCACTTTAAACGGCACTTAATTGTTCGATCTAAAGTCATACAATGCGCACCGACGTCACGAATGTAACATTTACTGAAGCGTAATAACACCAACTCTGAGAACAGCAAGAACGTTAAAAACACCAATAGACCACAATGTTGAACAATAGAACTTAACTATTTCTCTAAGACTTCTTAATTGCGTGTAACCGAACTGTACCCGCTTTAGACATAAAGGAACTATTTAAACTCTAGAAATGTGTGACACTTTCCGCTCCCATAGCCATTGACGCAAAAGTGAAGTTAAATTTTCTTGTTTGTTTGGTAACATGGATGTCGTTGGCAGCTGCGTATTTACCCTAATTGTGTTCTATTTGTGTCGAGTTCAGAAATAAAAGCGTTGGACTGCGAGTATTGGGTTAATGGAGGAAATAATTTCTTCTAGAACTATAATGCCGTGTTAATTTGTTTGTCCTAATTCTGTTTTTTTTTTTTTTTTTGGTTGCAGTTCAATTTCAAACACATTAGTTTACATAAATCGTACAAATGACGCTTTCGGCCATTTTGATTGTTATTTCTCCATTATTTCATTCAGTTAGAAGCCATGCAGTGGAAATTCGTACAAGGAATCATTAGGGTTGTTTTCTTGTGACGAAATTGTCTTGTTTCTGTGTTAAATATGATGTTTAGATTTTATACTGCTACTTATTAACTCGTAGATCCATGCTGTTTCACAGTGGCTTGAGTGCTTTCACGCATGTCTGCTGGTTCCATTTTAGAATTACATTAGAGGTGGCCATTTTTTATATGTGTGCTTGTGTGTGCGTGCGTGCGTTTGTGTGTGTGCGTATGCGCGTGCGTGTGTGTATGAGTATGTGTATGGATGGATGGATGGATGGATAGATGGATGGATGGATGGATGGATGGATGGATGGATGGATGGATGGATGGATGGACGTATGGACGGATTGATGGATGGATGGATGGACGGACGGACGGACGGACGGACGGATGGAGCGACGGAAGGGTGGGTGGGTGGATGGATGGATTCATGGATGGATATGTATTAAACCCAGTCTGTAAGCTATTTAGTGTTTACATTTTGAGACCATGCATCTTTCCCGTGGCAACTTATGGATATGAGACTCAGTGATTGAAGAAAAAATAGGATCTTTTGAAACGAAATACTGTAGAAAATACTTAGAACAATACCGACCAAGAAATAGACAAACACCAACATGCTGCATGATCTGAGGAGAACTGGCTCATAAACTGCCCTTTGTTTGTGTAACGTGGGGGTACACTGATGAGAATAGCTGATGTGCTCGAACGTCCGAGAGATACATCTCCAGTCCTTGGATCTCTGATTCTTCAAAGAATCCCTGTGCATACTGAGCGTCCACACAGTTGCTAAAGCGTGATTTAAGCATCGGCCGCCAGCACATCGAAACATATATTAATTACTCATAACGTAACAAACATATCAACCACTCTGAAGCATCCGGAGTTGCAATCATGTTTTTCAAACAATAATTGATGTGATGTGCCAACAAAACAGATGAAGTACGTGCAATATTGTTTTTCAAATTGCACGGCAGCCGAAAGTATTATTGCAGGAAGCATCCAAGCAGTGCTCTGTCTGCTTGTAGGAGCTTCCTTCCTAGACATGCTGCCATCTTAGGATATCGGCTGGGACTACCCTGGTATAATATTTTTCCTAGGATAAGTAGGGTTTAGTTCCAAAATCGCTCAAAATCGGCACAGTAAAATGTGTAAGGTTTAGTACACACTGACCAACATTCGGTGTTAACTGAGACAGTATAATCGACAACAGCTATACTGTTGCCCAGTCTTATCAGTTTAAGAGTAAATCAAACAAAACTGCTGTCACGGAAAACCTTGGATTTTTTTAGACTGTTCAAAACCCTCACTTTGTTTGAAACACTCATTGCCTTGGTGCGAGAGCTTCACACATTGTAATATTAATTTTTTATGTATAGGTGTTATGTAAAAGTGACTTGATCTTAAAGCAATTGAATTTATGAGCCGAAATTTTACACCACCTACTGGAAACCACCCTTTAACAAACAATTTCGGACACACATAATTCTGAAAAGAATTTTCTTCGCTAGCTGAAGTATCAATGTACTTTTTTTTGGGACTAAACGATGAATATGTGGGAGTAGTAAGATACTTAAAGAGTCGCACTGTCACTGTATACTGCAAGTGCGCACTTAGAGGATGTAGGATGACGGCGTTCCTAAGCACAACCTTTATGGTGAATTACAGATGATAGAAGACATCGAGATGCCTTCTGCTACGATATAAAACATGTATTCAGGGGAGGTGGGGGGCATGAACGATACAGGTGTCGACAGGGATTCATGGGAAGACGACGTCATGGAATCTTTTGAAGGGAGATAGAAAAATCAGGAAGTGAATGGGTATAGGAGAAAATAATTGCAGATAGTCAAGAACCTAGCACCCAGGAAGAAACACATTGGATAAATATGATGGCAACAATGGCCCTGTTAACCTATGTTCTGAATATGAAAGACTTTTTTTAAAGCTAGCGCACCTTGCTAGTCATAATGACAGACCATCGTAGAGAGATTGATTGCCATCACATCTTACAGCAAAATATAACTTTGTCGCCATGAAAGACGAACAAGTGGCACGAACGTTTTCGTGGTGTTAAAATGGTCAGTGCTATTTGTCACATACCGCTCGTGTCGCGTGCCTGATTTAAGGATTTCTCTGTAAGAACCAACAGCACTCTGAAATAATAATGTTGAGACGTTGGCTGGTATTGGTCTAAGGGAGATCCCGTGGCCAATATACGCCCAACTTATTTCAGGAGTAGGGCAACTCAAGCTCTAGCACTACAGACTATCTAATATTCCTAGGCACACTTGGCTGGACACCCCCACTACTATAAAAAGCTAGCTCCCAGATTATGATAGTATACTATCAAGGCCATGTTAACACAGATTACACTTATTTGCACAAACATAAAACTAGACAGTTAGAATGGTAAAACAGGGACACCCAAGTCAGCCATGAAAATTTATGAGAATGCATGTAATATTTTCAATATATACATATATATACATATCAAGACAATCAAGATGGTTTCCAGTGAAAGGAGTTCATGACTTAACGTCACAGCAATGATGTTGAAACAGCCAGAGTCAGTTCTTAAACAAGTAGATAATTCATCACGGTGCACTAAAGTGGAGCATGGTCAGAGAGCATGGAGGTCATCTTAGATGTACTTAACCAATCGGGTAGGTCTCTGCTCCCCTCAGTCCATGATGACTTGACCCGGCTGACTCAATAGATTGCTTTTCTCTCTGGTTGATCTGGCACCCACTGATCGTCTCACATATGAGGACAAAGGAACTTCACTGGAGCCCACACAGCTCCTGAAAAAGTCTTCCTTGGATTGATGACACAGGTGGCCTGCAATACTGTCTCTCAGCCACTGGAACTCACACACAAGCTCCTGAGGAAGGGGCAGATGTTCTGCCAACAATAGGTAGGGTTTTGGGTAGGATTGGTGATAGGAATGGTATGGAATGGTGATTGTTGGTTATGGGTTGGTGATTGGAATGGTATGGGTTGGTGATTGCTGGTTGGACTGTGATTCGTCTGTCTGACTTCTAAGGAGATTTCATCCTGTCAGGAAAGAACTCAGAATTAGTAATCATCTTAAGATGCACACACCAGCTCAACTTATCTTCTGCTACCATTCTAGTCACTCAGAGTATACTTTCAAGAACAGGAGTCCATGTCCCCTTTCATTTCTCTGTCTGTAAGTCAGTCACTAGATAGAAGATAAGGTACATAGTGGAGATAGATAGATACTACTACACATAGATCAACCTCTCTCCACCTTCCCATTTGCACCCGCAGACATACATTCCATCTCGTTCGTACATGAATATATTTCATCTCTCCACAAGCTGCCTTCTACACACCCAATGTTGTCGTGCTAAAGTTAACCTTTGACTCAGAGCGCCGAGCTCTGACGTCACAGCCTAGCCGAATGAAGGATGATCCAGTTTACAAATGTCTGTTAGTCGATACAACTCGTTCGTTTGGTTAGAGAATAATTAACTTGCTGGGTTTAATATTTTCACAATGGTGTGTTTTATATACGGCACAAGCTAGTTAGCCTGTGAAGGGAAAGATTTGATTTAAGCCTGGAGTGTCTGGATATCAAGAACGGCCCAGTCCTGTGCGATCACACAGCTGAATCTTCCCTCCCTGCAGCAGTGGCCAACTTTAAAGAAACATATAACATGGTACTCGTAAACTATAATCAACTTACCCAAGCTTAGGAATCCTTCAAGGATTAAACTGGTACTTTGAAAGCGCCAAAGTTAAGGAGCGAATAACAAAGTCTTCCGACACCTCAGAAGTTTGGCAAAGAAATGCCCGCTCAGACTGAGCTTGGCGTCTCTACGAAAGAAGTCCCTGTATTTGTGCCCAAGGAGTAAAAAGACGTACAAGAATTTCTGAATTATACTCAAGAAATATTATTCCCACAGTTGCAAGTTTGAAAATGTAGACTTCTCAAAACAACTAGAGGTTCTAGAAATGTTTATTTCACCAGATAGAGGTGTATATCAATATAAGGGACTATTTACCCCCCCCCCCCCGGACGGGTTTACATTTGAAATGTGACGTGCCCGCTAGGGGTGTCAGCGTCACGAACAGTCCACAGTGTAGGGTTGGCTGTTCACTCCACGACACTATTGGATGCCGAAACAGTGGTCTTGGTTAAATATCAGAGAAATCGCACATTTTCCTTCTTTTCAGGTAGGCCTGGTGTGGACCCAACTCCATAAACATGGTTGGTAGCCAAATAATTTGTAGAAATTCTAGGATGACAGCGACAAGGAAGGGCATTTGCCACCTCATCTTGTATACCATTTTCACTTTAAACCGGACTCTTTTCAAACTACCTATGTTAAACAAAATTGGACGATTTTAAAACCACTCGGGACGTTTTTCCATTCAAAGTGGACAATTTGCAAACAATATAGGACGTGTTTCAAATCAAACGGGACATGTTTGAATCAAACAACACAACACTGTTTTTATTAACACCATAATATTTGCACTTGTTATAACTTTCGAAATGTTCTGGAGCAAAAATGACGTAATTCTGTCAAGCTCTTTAACAGTATCTTTATATATCGAAGTGTGTTGCAATATATTTGTGTACGGTCCAGCTGACTTCATGAAACACACAAGATAAACAACAAATGACAGAAGGCTTTTTCGAGACCAGGAGGATGGAAGCAAACTTCACAGATCTGTAAACCACGTAACAGGCTGCTCAAGTAGCTGGTATCAATGAGAGCAAAGCAAAATCCGCCATCAGTGATTTCAGAAAAGGAAATTCCATATTCCATCGGAACTGCGAGGGAAACAACGGAGAGAATGAGCGTGGATGCCCTGCAGCCCATCGAAGACATGGTTTATCGACATTTCGAGGGTAATTTGGCCCAGATAAAGCAGCTTCTGAAGGAGAATCAGCTAATCTCCAATTTTCATGGTC
Organism: Candidula unifasciata; assembly: GCA_905116865.2. Lineage (NCBI taxonomy): Eukaryota > Metazoa > Mollusca > Gastropoda > Stylommatophora > Geomitridae > Candidula > Candidula unifasciata. The sequence continues at coordinate 991,271 of CAJHNH020002112.1, forward strand.
GTGAGAAAGCTTATAGATCACGCTGAAGAAGTAGCACACGCACCACAAAAGGAAAAAAGACATCGTCACTCATGAGAGAATTCAACTCTATATGCAACGGAGTCAGGTTCGCTCAAGACGAGGGACACGATCAAAGATAATCATGTGTACAGCGATAGGCCACGCCGTAATACTTATTGTGGGGATGAATAACCCAAACATAATTCACTCAAAGATCATCAGTGATGATACGAGCAGTTGTGAAAAGTTCGTTTAGGAGCTTGTGGAGTGCATTGGTAGTAGGAAGGAGCAGGAAGGAGCTGAACGATGCATGACCGATACTAGACAACGCCAGAGTTCACAAGCCACACGATCTAAGGAGGATCCCGGGTTCGTCATACTATTTTAAAGTTTCTGTCACCCTATTCATAAATGCTGAACGCAACAGCAAACGTGTTCTCGAAGGTGAAGGCATTAGCAAAGCGCTTCAACAGGCAATAAACACGTTTATTTAAGAGAGCACTGAACCAGTAACACGCACGACTGCACGAACGTTGTCCTTCATGTAATAATGGACTTGACGACAGCAGCAGTGTTCTATATCGAGATGTCAAAATGCACAAGTTTGTTGGCAAAAAAGTATTAATTGTTGACAAAACGAATGTGGCCAGTTTTCTCTTAAAAGTGCCCCATCTGATATTAAAAATATTGAATATCACAGCCTGGTTTGAAAATAACCCTAGGTAGTTTAAAAAAAGACCAGTTTGATTTAAATAAGAAAAAACCATCATTACTTAGTTTGAAAATCGTCCAGTTTAGTTTTTAAAATGTCCAGTGTGGTCTGAAAAACGTCCAGATAAAATTAAAATTGTGTGTCGGGGATTTGAATGCATGAATGCATTTCTATAGCTTTCTGATGCCATACCATACATATACTAAAAGAGGAGAGGGACGTACAGCAAGGGGTAGACCAAGAACAAGATGGAAAGATAACATTAGAGAAACTCTACAGCACAATGATGTGTCTATGGTCGAAGCAGCCAGAAGTGCACGAAGCAGGACAATATATCTTCCTCGACACCCGAAACAGTTAAAGAGGATGTAAAGAAGAAGAAGAGGAAGACGAAGAAGAAGAAAAAGAAGAATAAGAAGAAGAAAAAGAAGAAGAAGAAGAAGAGGAAAAAGAAGACGAAGAAGAAAAAGAAGAAGAAGAAGAAGATAAATGCCTAATACTGCACAGTAAAACAGCAGTAATTGCAATGTTACTAATTTACCTTTTAACCACACCCTACCCCCTTTCCATACATGTTTAATGTTATATTTACAGCTTTTAAAAAAAGTATCACTGCTTAAAAAAGCTACAAATTCATTACATTACAAATAAAATTGTAACATACCACAGGCAGCAGGTAAGTGAGAGAGAATGTTTAAGCTGTATTGTTTATTGCAGCCCGCCTTCATAACGAAGACGGCACTTTATGCTTATAGTGATGCTATTTTAACCATATCAGCACGTCACAAATATTCTTTAATTAATTCATATGTGTTCCATTGCGTAAGAGTTTAGAGGTTCTAAAATGCACCGAATTGTCGTCAGTCTCTTTATTTTACGTGTGTTGGTATTTCTAATCAACAGTCGCGGAATCTCCTAAGACTTTGTTAAGTACCTATGGGACGCATCGAGGATTGATAATTATTTCAGAACCTCTGATTTCAAAATCTTTAGGCTTAGACGGATTATTAGGAACGCGCATGCAAATCAAGGATGTTAGGATTGCTAGCGCCGAAGTTGTAGCTGTTGTGATGATTTCAGTGTAGAAATCTGGCAGTTTCGGCAGGAGAGACAAGTCATGAGGAGGACGATTTCAAAACTGTCCTCAGAACAAAGAATCTTCAACTAAGGAGACATGATTCTGTTTTCTCTTTAATTCTTGTTTGTAATTTTATATTGTCCGTTTATGTTTTTCTTCTTCTGAAAGTCTTTGCTTTGGAAGTCATTTCTATCCAACACCTTCTGTCTCGTTTACTTTCAGTCAACTCTGACACAGATAATCCTCCATTCCATAAAGTCAAACTGTCCAGCACCTTTTCTTTCTGTCTCCCTCTGCTTTTCTTTCCCTCTAACTTTTCTACTGTCACGATGTGTTCCAGTTTTCTTATTCTCATCACATGACCCAAGGATGTAGATTGTCTCTTTCTGATGTGGTCAATCAGCTATCTACCTGAGTCAGTTTCTTTCAAGACATACCCATTACTCTTTTGATTTGTCCAGGGTATTCTCATCGTTCTTCTATAAAATCACATATCCGCAGCTTCCAAATAAGTTTTCACTGTATCATGTACATTACTTTCTATTAGAGCTGTACCGAATAGTGATTTTCACTATTCGGCCGAATACGAATACGAATAGTGTAAAGTGTATAAAATATATCTAAAAACACACACACACACACACACACGCACACATTCATAATGTCAAATGTACGCTAAACTTTTACTTCACATAAAGTAGCACAAATATCACTCGTCTCCATTCATCCCTCTGGCTGGCCTTATCTTCACAATTTGTGACACCAGTTGTTTGCAGGTCTGGCTGGACATTATCTCTCGAACATATTTTCTGTCTGCCTCGTGGTCTACGTCCATTCCTCTCTCAGGTGTTTACAGATTTTACTTCTCTGTCATCTGACATTCTTTTAATATGCCCCAACCATTTTAGTCTGTTAGCTCTCATGATGCCAGTGATCAATGCTGATTTAAACAGATTATGTGTTCCACTGTTGCTTCTCACTCTCCATTCCCCGCTGTTAGCATCTTTGACGGGTCCAAAGATTTGTCGTAAGACTGTTTTCTAAAACCTGTAATAAGGCCACATCTCTTTTATTTCTGCTTCAAGTTTCAGAGCGATATAAAAAAAAATGGTCTTGTCAACGTTTTATAAATTTTGATCTTGGTGTTGCGAGACAGACACTTGGACTTTACCAGATGTTGAAGGGCATAGTATACTTTATTTCTAGATTGTATTCTAGATTGTATTCATAGTATACTTTATTTCTAGATTGTATTCTAGATTGTATTTCTTCTCTCAGCATGTTGGAGCAGTTGAAGTTTGCACCGAAGTACTTATATGTTTCCGTTCGTTTGATTTTTATATTATCGACTTGGATGTGGCCGGAGTTTATATTCTTTCCATGTCTAGTTAGTATTCGTACAGAACAGTAAACATTTAAAAACATTTTATGTTCTGCATCGTTTAGTCAGTCTGTGGTAACTAATAACTAGGAATGAAAGAATCTCAAGTATTATAACAAGTAACTAAACTTGGAAATTGTCACTGACAGCTTAGTTGATGCTGGAAAGCTGCATTAGCTTTCAACAAAACCAATCGTTCCATGTTGTCATCATTAAGGCCGTGTATGCAGAAGCGGGTGTAAGGTAACTACTATTCGTATTCGGCCCGACCGCAACTATTTTGCCGAATACCGAATAGTCAATAGGTCCACTATTCGACCCCGAAGCGAATACGAAGCGAATATTCGATACTGCCCTACTTTCTATCAGTTACGTAAATTTTATTGTTTGTGACTCTGGTATTGTGAAGATGAAAAGTTATATTTCTAGTTTGAATTCACATATTTTGTCATGACATTGTTTGTCACAAAGGTCTATCGATAGATGTGATCTATAGCACAACTAATGACTCATTTCTACTGAGAGATATAAACGCTAACAATAGTCAACAAGATACACGATGAAGATTAGTACGTGGCTACCGGTGTTTTGCCAGTCCCTTTATTTGTAATTTTGTCTCTAAGACCTTAAGGGGACAGTGCTACCTGAACTCGGGTACCGTTTTATTTATAATGAATAACCAACTAAATATCAAAATATCTTCTAGAAATTTGGTGAGCATTTGCTTGAAATATAACAGTTCACTGGTGTGTTTTTGTTGACATGTTCATTTACAAGGTTAGCGGCATAGAATACGTTAAAGCAAAAATTTGTATGTTTTAAAATTTCTAGGTGGGACTGACCCATTAAAAATACTTAGATTATATCAGGGCGAAACTCTAAAACCTCAAAAAACAAAATATCTCTGAAAATTTGCTTCAAAATACTTCAGCATGCAGGTGAAGTTTATACTTCTTTTTTTTTTTTTTTAACCTGATGAATACAGCTTGATCAAAAAGAAAGATTCTGTCCGCCTTTCTCCCCACTTCATCAATTCTTGGAAGAGCATTTTCGTGCCTTGCAGATGCAATTCTAGAAAGTGATGCATCAATCAAAATCGCGGAATTTCTATAGCACTGATGAAGCCTACGTTTTCTCACATTTGTCCCACGTTCATCTCGCTGCTTTTTCTTTCCTCTCAAAAGTTAAATTATAGATCTATTTAATTTTTTTTGCAACGAATTTGCACATATAATTCCCTATTTGAGTGAGAATTACCTAAGTAGTAATACACTTGAGGAACAAATGTAATGTGGAAAAAAAAAAAACACACACACAACAGTAGCAGTTTTTAGAGCAAAAGGAAATTGTGGAAATCAGAAGCAAATACAACTAGTACCAGACGTTAAATATTTCACTTTAATTTCAAATTAGGAGTGTTTTGTGGAGCTAAACATTGAGAACAACTAAATCAATTACTAGTTTTCTACAAACATTCCGACGCCTGCGTAGAATCAAGGAAATTATATGTTGACGAAAGAATCTCTAATTTAGAGCTTTAGAAGAAAACAATTTTCAGTGAATTAGGAGGTAAAGAAGAGACGAAGCCGTTGGATGTAACACAGTGCTATCATGAAATAAAAATAAAATTAAAATGTCTTCCACTGAGATCCACAGAGTATAAGGAAAAAACCGAATTACCGAATGAATTTGAAAATAAAAAATGTTGGTGTGGGCATCGGGAAATATCGCAGATAATAGAAGACAGACGAACTTGGCGTATGATGGTGGGGTCCTAACAAGTTCTGCTAAGTATGTCAGCCTGCAAACTGAATTACAAGGGAGAAGGGGAGGATGAGGAATAGAAGACCAACAGTAAAAAATCAAAGGACTGACGAACTTGGTATATTGTAAATGAAGTGAGTATAGGTCTTTTATCATTAGGCTACTCTTTTTCGATGTCCAACAGTCACGGGATTTTTTACGTGTGCAACAACACATTACTATAAGTCCACGTCAAAAAACCGCAGCCTTAACCGGTACTTGAACCCGGAACAGCCAGCCACCTCCCTCCCCGATTAGGTCAATTTCAGTAAACGAGCAAATGTATTAAAAAAATACCATGAAATATTCCTAACATTACAGGTTGAATTAATAATTCCGCTGTTTGCTCTCTCGCACTTATTGCGGAAAACGCCGATACAGGACACACACAGTATATCCGATTATGTTGCTGGAATTATTTAATCAGCAATTAGATTTACTGTGAACTGTTGAAAATGTACACATTGAATTGATTCAAGAACTGATATCACAGCACTCTGGGTATTTCCATAAGCGCTCTGTCCCCATCTTTAGCAGCCAGTGAAGAGTTCCGATACTAATGGTGCCAGTAGCATTCTGATCAAACGTCCATCTTGCCTTTTTTCTGAACCTTGAGCATGTGCCAGAACCTCTCGTCACCAACGCTGCATTAGTCTCACCAGACTGTGGTGATCCATTTGCCCCTCTGAAATGTACAAGGCACTAACCACGTCTGTCCTATCATGCATCAGCATTCCACCAAGTTGTGCAGAGCCAGCCTGTCATTCCGTCTGTTCATCTGCCAACACAGCGGTGTTTCCCGGCAGGCTTTCTGAGTCAGTTACAATCACTATGTATGTGTGTATGTGTCGTAATCTCTAATGCAAACATTAAAGCCAATAACATGAGCTCATTCTGCCTTTCTGTAGGGATTAGGTTTCATCCGAAACTATTCAGTCTCAGTGGAACAAACACAGCTCGCTGACCCAAGATTCTCGGTTAATTATTTAGATTCAAATTACTATAGATATTAATGCCACTTGAACGGGAGCTGAATGATCTAGAGAAATACGCGTTAGGAAAATAAAAATTATCACGTCGTGGTGAGTTGATTACAATTTATTTTCCTCGAAACTAATTCAGCCATAGTGAAAAAAAGTTAGCTATAAGTATTTTTGTTCTCCATGCCAGTGTCTTTTTCAGATGGGAAGACCTCAGGTCTTTACGAATTTGACGCGACACCTGTATTCTACAGTTCCATTTAGTTTTGTTTCTGTTGAAAGTTAATCCGATTCTTGAATAGCTTGGACATATGGGTGCAGAATACGTTGTCTTGACTTGCTGTAAAACAAAAATCAACACAATATACCAGCATCCTTGGGAAAGAATGGTTGCTTCTGGTTTTAATTGTGAGTAGGTTTATGTGCCCCATATAAATTGGCTTAGCATTGCTCACAGCCAAGTAGCCCTGAAAAGGAATCTTGCAGTTTATATGCAATCAAGAAAGACACACCCAAATATTGTGTCGACTTTAAAAAAAAAATGACATTTACTCCCAAGTCGATCCAGCCTAGAGTGGGTACCAGGTGCATTCCCGGTAAGGAAGTTAAGGCGGTCGGCATGATGCTGACCACATCACCCACCAAGTGCCGATAGGTCTATAAAGCTATAGGTCTAGCCCTGTATGCCCGACACGCTTAAAAGGGTGGAAAATGGTCCTTAACTTTACAAAAAATTCTGAAAAATTAAAGAAAAAATGTATAATTCTTTCATGTAGTCACCACTGCATTCAATGCGAGTCTTCCAACGCCAATGATATTCAGATTCCTATAAACTCTTTTAGTCGCGCAGGCTGCCGCCCATGCACCACCTGCTAAACCTCTTCATTGGACCAACAACTCTTTCCTCCCAATGACTCTTGCATTTTCCACGGTCACCGACGGTTAACAGATCTGGTTTATTTGTGCGCAAGCCGCTGATGCTGATACCTCACCTCATAGGAAGTTGCACTCAAGAAACTTTAGATCGTATCTACGCTGGCCAGGCTCCCATCTGGTAATCTGTTTCTAGGAGATGACTGCGGAGAGGTGCAGCTAGGCCCTGACAAGTCTGAAGTGTGGTCCTAGTTTACTACCATGTGTGGTTCCTCACTCCCGCATCCCGTAGGCGTGACAACGTTAATTAATTATTCTGGCGTACATGGGGTTAAAAATAATATGTATCTTTCAACGAAACCGTTTTTTCATTACACCACAAGAAGCTATTTAATGACACCACGAGCAGTGATTTATCTATGATGTAGCGTAATGTAGCTGCATATAATAAATACGTTTACATAAAGACGGAAACGTTTAATTTATCAGTTGTTGGCGAATACCCACAGTTAAAAATTATAATAACAGTACAATGTAAATTTGTTTGATAACGTGTGTGTCATTAGAACTGTTTGTCTTCATTTTTTTTTTGTCTTGTTATTGTTGCGCATTTTTTCTGCAGTTGGACACAATTACATAATCGGAAATTGCTTTAAAAACTGGCTACCTCTAGAAACGGGTAATTACGTTATTTCTGTAAAGTTTTTTTTTTCATCTTGGCTTCACAAAAAAATTGCATTCTAGTGACAGTTTACATTTCTGTTAAATAAAAAAGTAAAAGTAAATGACATTCCTTCACGCCATTGGCCCATTGACATATGATGCTAGACTCAACTCCCATGCCCCTCTTTCAGGCTAGAAAGATTTCTGAAGGTACTTTCAACATAGTCGTATACGCTGCTTTCATACTCGACTATGAGAGAGACTGATTACTGGTGGTTGACCTGTATGGTTTTGGAAAATACCCTGAATCATTCTGAAACACTTGCCAGAGACCAGACATGGATTTGCACTCTGCGGCAGAATGCCAGTTCATTATGATGGAGCTTAACGGGCCGTACAGGTCGCGGATGGCAGAAAACCACCTGCACAAGCTTGAAAAATCTAGTGAACTGATGGGCAGGCAGTCTTACGAGCGACGAGGTGTACTCAGCAAAACTCTTCACAGTCTAGGTAGGCGCAAGAGGGCTTTTTCTTTCTTTTTTTTTTCTTCTTCTTTTCTTCTTCTTCTTCTTTTTTCCCTTTTTCTTTTTTCTTTTCTTTTCTTTTCTTCTTCTCTTCTTCTTTTTTTCTTCTTCTTCTTCTCTTCTTCTTTCTTTTCTTTTCCTTCTTTTTCTTCTTCTTCTTTTTTTCTTTTCTTCTTCTTCTTCTTTTTTTCTTCTTTTCTTCTTCTTCTTCTTCATTCTTCTTCTTTCTTCTTCTTTTCTTCTTTTTCTTTTTTTTTCTTCTTCTTTTCTTCTTTCTTTCTTTCTTTTCTTTTCTTTTTTTCTTCTTCTTTTCCCCTTTTTTTCCTTTTTTCTTCTTCTTTTTCTTCTTCCTTTTTCTTCTCTTCTTCTTTTTTTTTTCCCCCTTCTTCTTTTTCTTCTTCTTCTTCCCTTTTTTTCCCTTTTCTTCCTTTTTCTCTTCTTTTCTTCTTTTTCTTCTCTTCTTTTTTTTCCTTTTTTCTTCTTCTTCTTTTTTTTTCTTCTTTTTTTCTTCTTTCTTTTTCTTTTCTTCTTCCTTTTCCTTTTTTCTTTTTTTTCTTCTTCTTCTTTTCTTCTTTTTTCTTCTTTCTTCTCTTTTCTTTTTTTCCTTTTTCTTTTTCTTTTTTTCTTCTTCTTTTTCTTCTTCTTTTTTTTCTTTTTCTTTTCTTCTTCCTTTTTCTTCTTCTTCTTTTTCTTCTTCTTTCTCTTCTTCTTCTTTTCTTTTCTTCTTCTTTTTCCCCTTTTCTTCTCTTCTTTCTTCTTCCTTTTTTTCTTCTTCTTCTTTTTTCTTTTCTTCTTTTTCTTTTCTTCTTCTCTTCTTTTTTTCTTTTCTTCTTCTTCTTTCTTCTTCCTTCTTCTTTTTTCTTTTCTTCTTTTTCTTTTTTTTTCTTCCTTCTTCTTCTTCTTCTTCTTCTTTTTTCTTCTTTTTTTCTTCCTTTTTCTTCTTCTTTTTCTTCTTCTTCTTCTTCTTCTTTTTTTCTTCTTCTTCTTCTTTTTCTTCTTTTTCTTCTTCTTCTTCTCTTCTTCTTTTTTTCTTCTTTTTTCTTTTCTTCTTTCTTCTTCTTCTTCTTTTTCTTCTTCTTTTCTTTCCCTTTTTCTTTTTCTTTTTCTCCCTTTTTTTCTTCTTTCTTCTTCTTCTTTTTCTTTTTTTCTTCCTTCTTCTTTTTTTCTTTTCTTCTTTTCTCCCCCTTTCCCTTTTTCTTCTTCTTCTTTTCCCTTTTTCTTCTTCTTCTTCCCTTTTCTTCTTCTTCTTCTTCTTCTTTTCTTCTTCTTCTCTTTTCTTCTTTTTCTTTTCCCTTTTTTTCTTCTTTTTTTTTTTCTTTTTTCTTTTTTCCTTTTTTTTTCTTCTTCCCTTTTTTTTCTTTTTCTTCCTTTTTTTTTTCTTTTCTTTCTTCTTCTTCTTCTTCTTCTTCTTCTTCTTCTTTTTTTTCTTTCCTTCTTCTTCTTTTTTTCTTTTCTTCTTCTTCCTTCTTCTTCTTCTTTTCTTCTTCTTTTCTCTTCTTCTTCTTCTTCTTCTTCTTTTTTTTTTTCTTTTTTTTTTTTTTTTCTTCTTCTTTCTTTTTTTTTTTTTTTTCTTCTTTTTTTTTTTTCTCTTCTTCTTTTCCTTTTCTTCTTCTTCTTTTTCTTCTTTCTTCTTCTTCTTTTTCTTCTTCTTCTTCTTCCTTTTTTTCTTCTTCTTTCTTCTTTTTCTCTTCTTTTCTTCCTTTTTTCTTCTTCTTCTTTTTTTTTTCTTCTTTTCTTTCTTTTTTTCTTCTTTTTCTTCTTCCTTTTTCTTTTTTCTTCTTCTTTTTCTTCTTCTTCTTCTTTTCTTCTTTTTCTTTTCCCTTTTTCTTCTTTTTCTTTTTTTCCCTTTTTTTTCTTCTTCTTCTTCTTCTTCTTTCCCTTTTTCTTCTTTTCTTCTTCTTCTTTTTCCCTTTTTTTCTTCTTTTTTCTTCTTCTTTTTTCTTTTTTTCTTTTTCTTCTTTTCTTCTTCTTCTTCTTTTTCTTCTTTTTCTTTTTTTCTTCTTGCACTATTAAGATTGATGTTCATTTCTGTAAGGCTGTTCTTTATGCAATCGCTCCATTTTGTGTGAGGTCTTTCCCTCGCTCTATACCCGTTGTAACGTTCAAGTGTGGCTCGCTGTGGTAGAGAGTACCAGTTCATTCTTGTTAGATGTCCAAACCACTTTTTTTGTGTTCTTTGATGACCTGTAGGACTGGCTTTATTCCTAGTATTTGTCTGATTTCATGATTTCGTATTCTGTCTTTCCTTGAAACTCCTGCAGCTCTTCTAAGGCATTTTATCTCTGTTGTCACAATTGTACGCTCACAAAAGGATTAGGTGTCCACCATTGACACTGATAGCATAGTGTTGGCAAAATAATAATTCTGATAAGATTCAGTTTAGTACTCATGGATATCTGATTGTTAACAGAGGAGATTAGCATTGGCACATCTCGCGCTAATTTTCTGTTTAGTTTTTTTATTTTATTTCTAAATTGTCTTTCTGTTTTCCTTTCTATCACCAATATCTCTGTCTTCGTAGTGTTTATTCTTTTATAATATTCCTCCGTGCTAATTATTAATGTGATTTAGGTGGTTCTTGGGGCATTCTGTACTTTCTGCTATGAGTGATTCTTGTTGGCCTAAACGCTACAACACACTATAACAGTTAAGTAACTAAAGTAATAGATTCTTCTATGACTTTGGCGCATTAGGCTTATGGCGCTAGACTCATCTTTATAGGCCAATCATTGTTGGAAGGATGCAATAGTAGTGTGTGCGTGGTTAAGCGATTAGGAAGATTGACTAAGAGAGATCACTCTTAAGATTTAGGGTTACCTTCATAGACTGCGTCTTTAAGTTTACAAGTGCAGTTTTTTTAAAAACTGATATTCTCGAAGATCGCCGCTGCAGCTAAGGAGTTCCTGCTTCTGGCAGGATGAGATTGGTTATACAAAGGGCTTAGAAAAGCTGGCTGCTCAGTTCACCAATGCATGTTTGCTTAGCGACTCAGTGAGCCTGCTACAGAAGATCAAAGCGGGATACATAAGGAGAGAGTGGCTTTCTCTGATACAGAACGCAGCGTTTAGCAAAACTACCGTTATTTTTGTCTAAGGGATGTTAGCGTGAAAGACATTGAGAGAGCTGACGCTTTGGTTGGCAGTGTGACTATCATAAATGGGCCCGCTATGGACTGGAGAGACATCCCCAGTGCCATAAGAGAGACTGAAAACTGGGAGGCTTTAAGTTTTGCGGAAACATGATTTTATACTGAAAAGAATGCATACCCTGGGTGTACCAACTGGAGCCGCGAGACATAAAAACCATGCGGAAGCCACCCGTTGCTACATCAGTCAGAATAGAATAGAAGCTATTAGCCTAAAATTCTTAGAGACAGAAGGAGATTGGAGCACTTATGGTCATATCCGATGTGCGATAAAGATGATCTCAAAAAAATTAAGTTTGAAAAATAAACGTTATGCTTAAAGAGAATGAGCCATGTGCGACAAAAACCGATCTAATGAAGTCGATCCTCTCGACTGAAAACATTGTAAACCTGGTATTAGTAAAATGCAGTTCTTGAAAAAAAAAAAAAAAAAAAAAAAAAAAAAATTCGGAGCATTTAACTGAAATTTTACAGAAAAAAAAAATCTTATAATACCGTGGGCCAATACGAAGAAAAATATCGACATCCTACATGATCTGACAGAGTATCAAGGAGAATTGGCTCATAAATAGCATCGCATCAAGAAAGATGAGGTATTTTGGCCATTCTGATCGTCATGGTAGCCTAGAGATAGGGGTGGAGATTTCGGAAATAGAGGCAGGGGCCGCCATCTGCGAATGTGGAATCAAGACATTAAAGATGCATTGAATATGAAAACAGATAGAGCTGGAGAAGTTACTAGAGAAACAGACTTTTAGATGTGTGGCGGAAAGACCGTCATACTGTAAAGAACCTCCTGAATGCTGATGATAAATATTCTAAGAAAAGTTTTCCAACTGCTGACTATATTTTATTGTGTACATAATATGATTGTTTAAATATTCTAAGAAAAGTTTTCCAACTGCTGACTATATTTTATTGTGTACATAATCTGATTGTTTCCTCATCTGGTTTTTTAAGTGACCGTAGATAATTAAATCTCTTTATCGAATTAATAATTCTACATATGTCAAACATTCTTGTGAGCCTGTCCTTCGTGTCCCAGTCCAATCTTTTCAATTTAAGTCAAAGTTTTGTTCAGCTGTGTACATTATGCTTCATTTAGTAGCTTTCAGTCTGTGCGAAGACAAACACTAGCACTTGAATTCAATAACAATAGAAACCAACACTTGGGAATCTTGCCTTCAAGTAGCCACAATTGAATCGACTGATTTAGAATTCCTCTCAAATCAGGCCTACAATCTGGAACGGACTCTTAAAGAAAGTAATGCTTCCCGAATGTGATTCTGAAGAAGCTATCAGCTAGAACTGGTTAATCTGATGAATCTAATGCAATTAAAAGCGGATTTGAGGTTTTATTGACCATCTCCGTTCTCCTCTTGCTATGAATACAAAAATAAATTACATTAATTTGATGGTTTATGTTCGCCTGACAAGGGGAAGGTTAATCCGGTCAACAAATGCCCGCAAGTCGGATGTGTTGGCCAAACGATGCAAATATCGTAGCCATGCTGTAAACTGGCACAATGCAATTACATTTTCGGATGAACGTAGAAGAAGAAGTTCGCCCGAAAGGGTTGCAGCACACTAGAACAAGAAGTATAGTAAGTAATGGAATGAACTCTTCCTTGAAATTGGCGCAAAAGGCATATGGCGTTAAACTTATCGTTATAGACAAATAATTATTCAATACTTCACGTGGTCACCATCATGCCGACCGCCTTTACTTCTCAGCATATTTGCTGGTACTGGAATGACTGGGTCGATGTGGGAGCCTTCGCTCAGTTACAATAAGTTAGCCTGATAGGAATTTGTCCCAGGACACAACAGTAATTGTGTAACTGCAGTTCTAACTTCTTAGAAAACAGGTCACCACACAGTTGATCATTTCCTTTCCCAGTAAAAACCACACATACTGTTTATCCCTTTCCCTTGTGGGAAAAGAACAGAGCTGACACAGACCGCAGCTGTAGCAAATTCAACAAAATACATGCGTATTAAATGCATTATGCTGCAGTTAGAGGTGTCGAACAGTCCGACGCAGAAAAGGCAGTTCATCATCAACAGAAGGAGGAGTTACACCCGCTTAGTGTTTAGTTGCGCTTGCAGTAAACCGCATAGGGCACTACATGTTCTCTGACAACAGATCACTCGCCATTTTCCTAATCTGCAGTTCACAATATAAACCACGTTATGCGCAGCTGAATAGCACTCCAAATAAAATGCACAGCTCACAGTCTCGCGCCATTCACTCAGTTCAGCAGCCAGACGGTGGAACTATATCTTTTCAGTCTACAAATGGAAGAAACTGCAACAACAAGTAACTCCATTCACAGAAAACACTTCCCAGGGCTGAAAAGGGTTAACTAGCCTATCCGCCACATTGACCAGAAATCAAAACAACGCACTATATAGTGAAACAGCCCACACTTTGAATACATACATATTACTCTTTACAATTACAATTCGGCCAACCGTAGATTACTCCGATACGCGAAAGCTTCCGCGATCAGCCGGTTGAAACCAGATCTCTGTAGGCAGAAAGAAATGGTCGTTTCCTTGCGGTTACCTTGGTGAAACCGACTGTGTAGAATGTACCCGAATTTGTGTTTCAGTTTCTAGGATTCAGCTATTTGCTTCATTTTAGTCACTTGTTACTGTAGTATGCACCTGACGAGATACAGCGAAATATGAAAGGCAATAAATTGTGCAGTCTATTGTTTGTGTCTTCTTTGTTCAAATTCACATAGGGGAAACACTGCTTTAAATATTACTTTGTTAGCCGTGCATGATGATATTTCGCTTCTAACCCACACACAGTATCAGATAAAAGATAAATTAAATATATTTGACACCAGATCTTAACTAGGTATAAAGTCCACAAGGAAGGTCAAAAGAAATTAAAACTAGTTCTAAGCTTAAACTTTTTAATTCTCATGTAGAATAAGTACGTACTGCCGTATGGAGCGGAAACATGGAGAACTTAAACAGTTACCAATAAACTAAAAACATTCATCTACGCTGAACAGAGTGAATCAAATGGTATGGTAGAATCACTGATGTTGAGCTTTGGAACAGAAATAAACAGGTTTCAGTGGACCAAGAGGTGAAGAAAAGAAGATAGCGATGGATAGGACATATGTTGAGAAAATCTGAAGACATAACTAGAATGTCTTTGCATTGAGACACACAGGCCTTTAGAAATAAAGGCATATAACCAAAAAAACCACACACACGCAAAAGGGAACTATAGAGTGAAGTTAATTAAAACGATGGGAAGGACATGGCGGGGGCTGCATTCATTAGTAAAGGATGGAACGACTTTGAGTTGGTTGAGGGCCTATGCTCCATTAGGGGATAGAAGGTAGCAGAAGAAGAAGAACGTGTTGCTAGCTAGTGACTGAAATGTTTGTTCTAACACCATGGTGTCTTTTTATTTCTCAACAACCCCTTGGGGATCTTCTGAGCCATTGTCTTGTTTTGGAAGCGAAACTTCGATGATTTAAGTTGTTTTCCCACATCTCGGCGGTCGCCGCACTATTAATCAATGTGTTTGTGAAAGACGTTATCGGCTTCCGGGTATTGATTTGCTGAGACGCAACTTCAAGTCTTTTCTCAAACATACTAGACACATTAATGTCCGCTATTTAATCCAATAACAAAGAGAAAGCCACCGAGTATAATACCAAACAGAATATTGAGTTTGTAGATCAGGAAAAGGCTTTGAATGGAGTGGATAGAAACAAACTGTGGTCTTTTATTGAGAACTACGGGGTACAAGGACAGTTACTAGAGAACATCATAGCCATGTACCACACAAGCTAAAGTGCAATAAAAACACAAAAAAAGCATATCAGATATGTTCACAGTCAACACAGGTGTGAGATAGGGATGTGTGCTCTCCCCACTTTTATTTAACATCTATATAGACAGAATATCTAAAAAAGCAAGTTCTGATACAGACAACGTAGACCTTTGTAATCACGAGGAAGTACACACGTGGGAGAAGTTATCGATTCAAGCACATTAAACTTGTTCTCTCCTGAAGAAGATAGACTGCACGACCACATTAACAGTTTAAACTCAGCATGCAGTGAATACAGCAGGAAGATAAATGCAAACAAAACCAAAACAATGCAAGTTGGTAGAACCCCTGCCCCACTACATACACAGTTGAATGGTTTTGCTCTGAATCAAGTTAGGAAGTTTAAATATCTAGAAAGTATGATCACAGAAGATGGTAGAATTGATAGAGAAATAGAAACTAGATGTCAGAAAGCAAGTGCATTTATATACCAATTTTCACCCTTATTAAGACATCCAAGCATAACTATGAGTGCAAAGAGACAGATTATTAACAGCATATTCATTACAACATTAAGCTACCAGTGCCAAACATGGACACTTTCTAAAGTCCAAGTACGCAGAATCACCACCTGCGGGATGTGGTGCCTGAGAAAAGCAGCCAACCTAACCATCCGAGATCAAGTGAATAATGAAACTATCAGGCAAACTGGGAACGACACCTTGTACTAGATTCATCGAGAAACAGCAGATCACGTGGTTTGGCTATCTTGTTAGAATGCAGCAAGATGAAATACCACCAGGAGCACTTAGAAGATTAGCTACAAGAGCATGAGGAAAATATGGATCGACAACATTAAAGACCCTCTACGCTTTCACGGCATAAGAAATGCCAGTGACAGCCAACGTGCACTGGATCGCAGAAGTGGTTTATGATGATGATGAACAAAGTACTACGTACATTTTTTCAACAAACTGTGTCAGGCAGCATTTTGTAATTACTTTTATACATCGAGTGCTGGAAAATGTTAGTGGAAATTATACAGAGAGTTTTCAAAATAAAAGACTTAGTTGAATCCTGCAGATATTTTTGTGCTTTATTAATATCCTACCCCAAATAGGTCACGGGACAGTCTAATATTTCAGGTGGTGGTTGATAGGCTGTATGCAGTCGTGGGACCAAGGCTGCATGCAGTCGTAGGACTTAGGCTGCACTCTTTCGTGGGACGTAGGTGGGTTGGGGTTATGGCGAGTTTTATATGTTTTGGGGTCATTAAAAACATCAGAAAACCGGGAAACCCAGTCTTACTACCCTCTAAAATGTTGGACTGTCCTGTGACGTCATCAGGGGGTAAGAAAATAATAAATACTGATATTTTTTGAATCAAGGACCCCCCTACCCTCGCGCCCCCCCCCCCCCGCACCATGTGCATTGCAGGGCCACATTTGAGGGAGAGGGATAACTGACCCACTATTGTCTAAAAGCCACTTTTATCTAAAAAGCATAGCCTAAAAGGCGACTAATTAAAGGTTTTCCGAAAATGAATTTGCACCTTATGTCGCCTACATCACAGCTAAGCTGTAAACCACAACACAAGGTCTAACCCGTTTCTTTAACGGAGAGCATAGAAGAAGAAGAAGAAGAAGAAGAAGAAGAAGAAGAAGAAGAAGAAGAAGAAGATGAAGAAAAAGAAAAAGAAGAAGAAGAAGAAGAAGAAGAAGAAGAAGAAGAAGAAGAAGAAGAAGAAGAAGAAGAAGAAGAAGAAGAAGAAGAAGAAGAAGAAGAAGAAGAAGAAGAAGAAGAAGAAGAAGAAGAAGAAGAAGAAGAAGAAGAAGAAGAAGAAGAAGAAGAAGAAGAAGAAGAAGAAGAAATCTCTTTTCATATCGTGAGCTGTTGTAATGCCATGTGACTACCGCGCCTATGCAATTTAATTTCTGTTTGATCATTCTGGTATGCGTTCTTTGTGAATGGCGTATTAGTCTAATTCCCCTATAACTATCTTTCTTTCCGCATTGTTGTTTACATTTTAGGATTGATTATTTGAAAAAAGTAAATTAACCTTTTCCACGCCTTTAGGCGTATAGGGCACATAGGGCTAGACCTATATTTTTATAGACCAATCGGCACAAGATAGGAATGATTATGGCTGTTTAAAAATCACCTCTGTTTCCTTGATCTAACGAGGCGACCCTGAAATGTTTAAATAATTTCTCAGGTTGCCCGGATTGCCGCTGCAGGTAAGTCTTTTTTAAAAAAAAAAAAAAAAAAAAAAAAGCAACGTTGCACCATTGCAAGCATGTCATAAGAGATCGCTAACGGTTGGAGTATAGTTACAGTGTGGAGTTCCGGTTTAGAAATGGCAGCGTGACGACGTGTTTGCGGCGACACACGATTTTATTCTAAAATTTTCACTTAATCGGTGTTTTTCTCTTGATAACAGAGTGCGATTATTACTA
>CAJHNH020002112.1:1017256-1091728 GCA_905116865.2 Candidula unifasciata
TGCCGAAATTTTTTAAAAATAAGAAAGCGGGGGAAAAGAAACTACTAAAAAACAGGGTATTTTTTACAACCCCGTGGTATTCCTTTAAAACCCCTGCCCCCAAAAAACAAATAATTCAGTTTACTCCCGTTCCCGGAAAATTTTTTCCAAACCCTACGGAAACCCATTAAAACCGAATGGCAACCGCTTTTAAATTAAATAATGAAGTGGATACCTTCCCCTGTGGAATTTTCCCGGGAAAAAAAAAAGCTGATAAACCCCTAAGGGAAAGGGGCAAAATTTAAGAAAAAAACCTGACCCCAAACCCGTCCTTTTTCAAAAAGAAGGAAAAAGAATGGGCAAATCAATCAGAAATTTCCACCCGGAAAAAATGGCAAAAAAGAAAGATTTAAACCCTATTATCGGAAAAAAACCAAGCAAATTATTATCCCTTCCCCTTAGAACAAAGGGGACAATAGACCCTTTGCTCCCACATGTACGAACCCAAAAAAAGATTTGGGGGAAACGGCCCCTGTTTTTTCTTGTTTTAATGGCCAAAACCTTAAAAAAAAAGATCACATCCTTCAAAAACTGTCCCCAATTTAAAAGCTTTCAGGGAAAAACCCTTTTTGGGCCCAAAAGGGGAAAAACTTTTTTAAAATCAAAAATTTTTCGGCCCCCTTAGGGTATTACAAAAGACACTTTAAATTTTATACAAGAAAAAGGCTTTTTTTGATATTTGGAAAAAAATTTTTTTTCCCTGCGAAAAAGAAAGAAAAAGAAAAAAGGTTTTCAGTGGGAAAGAAACCCCTTCTGTTTTATTTTTTAAAAAAAAAACGGTTATAGCCCCCGTAAACCCCCTCTATATGGGGTAAAGCTTTTAAGACAAAAACAGAGAAAAGGTTTTGGGAAAAAAAAGGGGCCCCAAAAAAAAAAGGGGAGAGAGAGAGAAAAGGGCGAGAAAAAAAGAGAGAGAGCTTCTATCTAAGAGAAGATAGATAGATAGATAGGGTTTGATTAGAGATAGATAGATAGAATAGATAGATAGATAGATAGATAGATAGATAGATAGAGATAGATAGAGATAGATAGATAGATAGATAGATAGATAGATAGATAGATAGATAGATAGATAGATAGATAGATAGATAGATAGATAGATAGATAGATAGATAGATAGATAGATAGATAGATAGATAGATAGATAGATAGATAGATAGATAGATAGATAGATAGATAGATAGATATAGATAGATAGATAGATAGATAGATAGATAGATAGATAGATAGATAGATAGATAGATAGATAGATAGATAGATAGATAGATAGATAGATAGATAGATAGATAGATAGATAGATAGATAGATAGATAGATAGATAGATAGATAGATAGATAGATAGATAGATAGATAGATAGATAGATAGATAGATAGATAGATAGATAGATAGATAGATAGATAGATAGATAGATAGATAGATAGATAGATAGATAGATAGATAGATAGATAGATAGATAGATAGATAGATAGATAGATAGATAGATAGATAGATATAGATAGATAGATAGATAGATAGATAGATAGATAGAGAGATAGATAGATAGATAGATAGATAGATAGATAGATAGATAGATAGATAGATAGATAGATAGATAGATAGATAGATAGATAGATAGATAGATAGATAGATAGATAGATAGATAGATAGATAGATAGATAGATAGATAGATAGATAGATAGATAGATAGATAGATAGATAGATAGATAGATAGATAGATAGATAGATAGAGAGATAGATAGATAGATAGATAGATAGATAGATAGATAGATAGATAGATAGATAGATGATAGATAGATAGAGATA
Organism: Candidula unifasciata; assembly: GCA_905116865.2. NCBI lineage: Eukaryota > Metazoa > Mollusca > Gastropoda > Stylommatophora > Geomitridae > Candidula > Candidula unifasciata. Next base: position 1,019,100 of record CAJHNH020002112.1, read on the forward strand.
GATAGATAGATAGGATAGATAGATAGATAGATAGATAGATAGATAGATAGATAGATAGATAGATAGATAGAGAGGGAGAGAGAGAGAAAATAGAGAGAAATACGCTAGCCAAAGAATTGCTAACCCGATTTCTCCTATGCTTAAACACATAATGTAATGATAACATTTTCGCTAACGATTAATAATAGGGTATGACAACGAAACGAAATAACTTTTTTCTTAAAGGGTCAGAAACTGGGCACGCAGGCCAGTTTTTTATGCAGCCCATCTTGACACTCACCATTAGGATGGCAACTCGTCGTTGGCTACTAAAAGGTAATATTTTGGAATATTCCGTGTGCGGTGATGCAATTCATTCATTCATTATCTAGTAGTCGATAAGTTTTCAGTCTGATCATAACCCATTTGGTTCTTTCTAAATGTAGGACAATGTATCGTATCTTCCCCCCCCCCCCCAACACCCCTTTTCCCCACTCGCGCTCTTTAAATGGAAAAATCGCCTATTTTGGCCTTTTCCTTGAAATATCATCATGTGTTATGCCAAATTATAGGCTTAAAGCTTAAAGTCTATTGGTCTGCACATGGTTTGGAAGCCTCTTAAGCTGTTCAACCGTTTTAAAAGACATTTATACTATCGATGAACATTGGTTCTATATAGCTCTCGTTTATCTAGGCTGTTAAAGACTTGCTGATGATATCATTAAGTAATGCCAGTTATTCAAACGGTGAGGAACCTTGACACTTTTACGCTGTTTAGAGAGACTCCCTCTATGTTTTGCTGTTTGAACAACTGAACAGTCATCGTAACTTTAAAAACTATTTAATCTTTGTCAAATCGTTGGTAAAGAAAGTCTCATATTAAAACAATATGTGCTGCGAGTAGCTGGTGCTTGTAGACGTTTTAGCCCAGGCGAACGTTTTACTTAATGTCGAGGTATGGAAATTTTAAAACAGAACTAAAGGTTGACAATTCCAATAATGTTAATGAAAGGGACGAACCCGATGGGTTATAACATATTTTCTTTGATTATTTTAAAAATTAAGCGGTCATTGATATTTTAATCTGTTAGACTATGTTGAGAAGGGTACGAATGGGTTATCCTCATGTTTTCTCAACCAAATTGCCCCTCTCTCTCTCTCTCTCTCTCTCTCTCTCTCTCTCTCTCTTTCTCTCCCTCTCGCTCTTTCTCTCTTTCTCTGTACTGATGTTTTATTTCCATTCAGTGCCATCAAGCTGCTGCAGTCGAGGCTCTTACAGCCCCTAGATCTTTACAGCACCACCCCGTCCCCACCTAATGAGGCGGTAGCGCCCACTTTGTGAAACACTGTTTTAGGATAACAGCACATTTCAGACACCCCTTTTTGTTTTCCGTCATGTTAAACCACTGCCTATTTTTCGATACAGTAGAACACAGCTGGTCGTGAATGCTTACGGAAATGTCTTTTAGTAGAACAAATTATTATGAGCAGGACCGTAGTAAGGATTACGTTGCACTTGCCTATGTAGTCATTTATTGTACGGCCCCTCTTCTCTCAGCTAAACTCCAGTATCGCTATTATCAGGGTCATGTGTGGCTATGAGATGACAGTGTATGATGATGAGCTACCAATGAGCCACCTGCCTTGACGGCATTAAGCACGTTCTTGACAGATATTCCTTTACCTACTACCAATTACAAAGTGGTAGCATTTTGCAGCGCCCAAAACAATGTGCTGCATTGCGTAGCTGCTCGGGTGTATAGTGAATAAAACGGCCATTGTCAAAAGGTATTTAAATCTGGAGAGATCAATTGCATATTAAAGCGAAAAATATAAAAACGTTTTGGATAATCAAACAACGACCGGCTCCAGCTGAGGGACCGTACTGCTGACGTCACCTGGACTGGCTATCGATGCGTTTAAGCAGCGGCTCTCAAACTGGGTGCCAAGGCACCCTAGGGTGCCGTGAACGTATGTCAGGGGTGCTGCGGCAATAATCAAGAAAAGTCGGCTAAAAATTATGAAATTATTAAAGAAGTGGATACATAAAAGTTTATATTTAATTTGTTTTCTCTCGCCCCAGTCAAAAATAATTTTAGTTTGAGAACCACTGCGTTGAGGCATCGTTAGCCCGACCCGGTGACGTCAGCAGCACAACTCATCAGCTGGAGCCGGTCGTGATCAAACCGACTCTGTTTCAGAAACATGGACAATGTACAAGCAATTGAAAACTGCGTCACTGGAGATGTTTGTGCACAGAACAATAGACTGATTTCATAGGAACCAAACAATTCTGATTCTGAAGGAATTGTGGAGGAGATTGGTATTACTACTGAATAAAAAAGGCACATGGAAAATATTTCAACTAAATTGACGACGTGACGCGATTACAAACAATAGTAGAGATACAAAACGAACACCAGTTAGGCAGTGATACAAGTGGGAAAGCAACTTCAACAGATGGTCAAACAGACGTCTCTGAGAGTGTAAAGACGCACTGACAAACATGTACACAGAAGCACATAGACACACACATACACAGTAGCAGACACATAAAAGGGCACTCATTACCAGACATAAATCCACAGACAGAAAAAAACACACACAGACATACACAGAAACCGACGTACGCAGGCACAGACAAAAGCATGGATACATACACATAAACGCACACACACATACACACATATATCCATGCAGATACACAGACTAACACTATGATACACGCACTTATAAACACAGAAACCCGCACAGACGCTGAGATGAACAATGAAACATACATAAACACAAATGCCTAGACACACAAAAGCTTAGCTTCGCACGCCTAGACACACTCACACGCATAGACACACACACACACACCTAGACACACTCACACGCATAGACTTACTCACACGCATACACACTCACAAGCGTAGACACACACGCCTAGACACACTAACACGTCTTGACTAACTCACACGCAGACACACTCACAAGCGTAGACACACACGCCTAGACACACTCACACGCATCGACATACTCACACACATACACATTCACACGCATAGGCACACACCCACACGCATAGACACACACACGCATTGACACACACGCCTAGACACACACGCATAGACACACTAACACTCATAAACACACACGCATAGACACACTCACAAGCGTAGACATACACGCCTAGACACACTCACACGCATCGACAAACTCACACGCATACACACCCACACGCATAGGCACACACCCACACGCATAGGCACACACACACACGCGTTAACACACACGCCTAGAAACACAAATATTGACCCACACGCCTAGACACACTAACACTCATAAACACACACGCATAGACACACTCACACGCACAGACACACACGACTAGACACTCTTACATGTCCAGACACACGCCTAGACACACTCATACGCATAGACACACTCGCCTTACACAATAACCCACACATCTATAAAACTAACATTCATAGACACCCACGCCTAGACACTCATGGACAGACACGGCCTAGACACACTCACACATATAGACATACACGCCTAGACACACTCACACAGACTCATAGATACACATATTTACAGATACAGACACAGACACGGAGACAGATACTGAGACAGACACACATATTGATATTTACACACAAAGAATATCCATATGAATAAACCCACGCACATAACATTAGTTTCTTTTCCTAGCTTGCTCACACAGAAACGTTAGAACACCCCAGATACACCTAAAAAACCGAGTCCTGTTGAAAACTTCTGTCACTCCAACAACCTTCTTCCCCATCGGTATGCCGGCCCAAACCTGTTACACCTTGTCGTTCTATCTTCATCGATCTGCAGGCAGCAGGAGTCCTGATGGGTCCTGTTTCTTCTGCAGCTGAGAGGTGAAAAAAAAATTCAAGTAAACATTTTTTTTTGGTTTAAATACAGAATTTCCAAACTATACTGCAAGTTTAAATTATAAACAATCCGTCAAATTGAGCCTAATTCCCAGTCTGCGCACGTCTGTGCCATTTGTGTGGGTTTTTTTATTTTTTGGGTTCTGGTGTGTGGTAAGCTTGTCTTTTTTTTAAAACTGAAATATTTCTAACTTTATCTGAATAAATGAGAACATTCGTCATCATCATCATCATTATCATCATCATCGTCAGCATCATCATCATCATCATCATCATCATCATCATCATCATCATCATCATCATCATCATCATCAGTTTTCACTTTTATACCTTTAAACTTTAGGGGTGAAACAGTTTTGCGATCCATTGCTGTGATAGCTTGCAATGGCTATTGTAATTCCGTATCCTTATAGATCTTTAATGTCATCAATCCATGCTCTTCTAGGGTGACCTCTTGATTTCACGTCAGATCTTTTTATGTATAGCACTTTTGTTGGTAGTTGTTCTGGCTGCATTCTCACCAGCTGACCAGCATCTGATCTTCTGTTTCTTAAAGAATTTGGTGCATGATGCTGTGCACAGTCCGTCTAACTGTATCATTTGTAACTTTGTCTCACATGGCCGATTTGACGGCTTTCCTCAGGCATCTATTTTTGTTAATTAATTTTACGTTACGTTGGCCTTTGATACTATCAAGTTTGGTACTGTAGCACAGTGTGGGCATGAATAAGCTGTTTCAAATATATTTCATGGCGGTTATATGCATGTTTGGATGTCTTTATAACGGCGTCTGTTGGCATAGAAATGGGCTTCTTGTTGGTATCTTTTGCTATTTCCCAGGCTATTCACTCGTCCTCCGAGAACACACTTTCTACATATTATAATTCTTTCACTTGCTCCAAACTAGCACCATCCAACCCTCTACGAAAAGCGATAGTGTCCAGAACCATCTTACAGAAATGAAGACACATTTTCAGAAAGTAGAAGATCGTCTCAACTCCCTCTGATATTTGTACTGGAGGAAAAGACGAAAACATTATGAAGAAGTTATTACTTTTATTTTTTTTTTTAAAACTAGACAGCATCAACTTCATTGCGCCTTGTTTTATTCCACAAGCTCCCCGTGGGGGTTTGAGGTCTCCCATTGTGGGGTAAACAGAACAAGCGTGTCGTAGCAGTCGACTAAATGGGGACTTCCTTCGAAGTCCTACTGCATCTGCAAGAAAGAACCAACTGCACATTAACACGCCAGCAACACGTATATACACGCAAAGCTTAGGTCTTGGTATAAAGCAAAAGTCCAAATGGACCAACAGCTAGGACCCACTCTCCGCTGGAGATTACAGCTGGTGAAAGAGAAGATGAAGAAGAAAATCACTTATGCCGCGGCTTCTGTCCTCCGATGGGCAGGGCGTTTGCGGAGAAAGTCTGACGACATACCAGGAAACTAACAGCTCACAGAAATCTGACAAAATTGTATTTTGAACCGAACAAGACAAGTGAAATGAACCTACAATTTTCTGAGCGCGTGGCAAATATATTTATTTCTTGGCGGCAGAGACATCCAGATGAAAGTTAATGAAGAGAAGGGAGGAGGAGCAACAGGAGGAGGAGAAGAAAAGAAAAAGTAAATGTTTAAAATTAAAAAAAAACGGAGTCGAAGAAGAAAGAAAAGAAAGACAAAGAAGAAATAGGACTGGGAGAAGGAGGAAGCAGGAGGAAGAAAGAAGGAAGGCAGACAGAAAAAAAAAAGAAGAAGGCAGAATAAGAAAAAGAGGAACAAGGAGGAGGAAAATGATAGATTAAAAAAAGACAGATAGAAAAAAGGTAGAAGAAGAATGAAGAAGAATCAGGAAGAAGAAGAAAACGAAGAAGGATAATCATTAAATTTTCTAATTTCAGCATATTGCAATATTTGAAATCCACTCGGGTAAACTTCCATAGTACATTCAAAGAAGCTGTGTCAACAGATAGAAAAATACCCATATTAAATGTGTGAAGTCAAGTCACGGTTTTGTTGTCTGTGGATGAAGGTCTTCCAGTCGCAACGTTTATTTTACTACTCTTCTTATACTTTAGACTGCTTTTTACCATGAAATTTAACTAACTGCATAAAAAAAAGGCAAATGGCCCCTTTCCATGCCTCACAGTCTGGTAGTCTTAGTTTCAGCTTCATAGCAAACGGGTCACCCCATAGTTGCTCCGCTCCTGTGCCAACGAAAAACACACAGAATGTTTATCACAGTCCCTTGTGGTAAGATTGACAGACTGCTGTCTCAGCATATCTAGCATACACATGCATTAAAAACATACGGTAGCCATCCTAAGTGCTAACACAAACAGTCCAACATTAGAAATGCAGTTCATTATTGATGGTAGCAGTAGTCACCAACAAATCGGCAGTTGCACACGCGATCAATTTTAATCACATAGGGGCACCACTAATATTGCCACAACAGACATCGCGCTATTTTCTGAATCTACAATTCACACCACCACGTTGGTCACAGTCGAAAAACTTTCCAAATGAAATCCGCTGCTCACAGTGTCACGCCATGCATTCAACTCAGAAGCTGAGCGACGAAACTATATCCGTTTAGCCTTCAAATGGAGCAAAAATACAACGACCATATTCTGGCAGAAGCAAACAATTTGCCTTGGCTCCAAACAGTGCCCGTGCCTGGCGTCCATTTTGACCATCACCATGCCTTAAGGTGTATTAGACATTTAGAGCTATAAATATATTTTATGATCCAGTCGGCACTCGGTTGATGATGTCGTCATATCATGCCGGTCGCCTTTACATCCCAGGACTTTAGTGGTACCCATATAAGGATGGGTCGACTTGGAAGCAAAGACAATTTCTGAAAAATGCCGGCCTTATCAGGACCTGAACCCACTACCTTCGGATCTACAGGCTAGCGTATAGTCGTTACACCACGGCGGCTACCCAACTAATCATCAATCATCAGTTCTCTGTATGCCAAGTGGCACATGAGGCTTCAGAGAGGACTTTCCATGCTTTCTTGTCCTGTGCAATCTTCAGTGCAGTTTTCCTTGTTAGAGATGCCGCACTCAGGTCACTTTCCATTGTTGGTTTCCATGTTGTCCAGAAGCCAATTCTTAATGTGGTTTTGACGTCCAGTTGACTTGTTTTCCCATCATGGGCTTCCTTTCGGCTTTCACCCATGCTGTTCATGCTAACAGAGGGACTATCTCCCAAGACTGCCGGACGTTTAGAGCACTTATTTCCTCTTGAAGTTTTAGTGACGTTGCAGTTTTGTACAGGGCAGAGTTGTAAACACTGCACCCATCCACCGAGCCCTGAGAACCGGGAGACTATCTTCAGTCTGGCTCCTCACTAATGACCTGTCTGGCTAGGGTGACCCTGCCAGGAAGATACATTCCCGCCGGCATTGCTCACTAGATCACTGAGGCTCTAAAGTTCCCAACCTCTACCTAAATAATGGTATATAGTAAATAACAAATGTTAACGCCAAGAGTAACTAAAGCTTAAAACATACACCGACTCACCACTAAGCATTATGGCTAATATGAACCACGATTCCTTGTGTACTGAAAAAATGTCAACATTATTTAGTAGATCAGTCAGAACAAACAAAATGTTGCTAATTGACCTTATCACGACATAAACTCGCTAAGAAAGTTATTAAGGGTGCACGCATCACTCATCCTCATACGCTTATTGAAAATTATGAACCCAGCGCCATCACCCATATGGGAATAGTCAAATGGTCAGTTTGACCTTATCACGACATAAAATCTCTAAGAAAGTTATTACGGGTGCACGCATCACTCATTCTCATACGCTTATTAACATGGAAAAAAAAAGTTAAGGACACTTTAGGCATACAGGGCATGTAGGGCTAGACCTATATTTTCTCTGGACCCGAACCCACCACCAGCTGATCCGCAGGCGAACTACACCACGGCGACTCACAGAACAAACGAACTTTATTTTCGAAGGTTTAAGATTTTGGTTCACAATCCTATCTAAAATTCTGCCCTTCTAGTGCAATCTTGCATGCAGTTTATTCATTCGTACATCATTCTGTAGTTAATATTAATCAATGTTCTCATCTAAGTCTTAGATGAATGTATAGCAGTTAAATATAAAGGAATGTAACAGACAGACATAAATTTGTGTATGCATGAGAAGATAAAAATATGTGTGGATGTATGCCTGGCTACATGGCAGGCGGGAAAAATACAAGGACATATGTACATCAGGGAGTCGCCGTGGCAGAGCGGCTAGACGCGCTCCGCACATTGGAAGGTCGTGGGTTTGCTCCCTGGCGGAGCCGGACTTTTCTTCAAAAAATGACTTTGGCTCTCTGGTCGACCCAACCTTGAGTGGGTACCGGCTGCAGTCCCGGGAAGTAGAGGCGGCCGGCGTGATGCTGACCACATCACCCATCCAGTGCCGTTGGTCTATAAAAATATAGGTCTAGCCCTATATGCCCTATGCGCCTAAAGGCGTGGAACAGGGTCCTTTACTTACTTCACTATATGTACATCAAAGGAGTAACTTAAAGAGAAAAAGACAGACAGTGAAATATTGCTTTTAAGAGGTGTGGTGGGGGGGGGGGGGGGGGAGGGGTGAATGATGGAGAGGAACATTTCTTCTACAATTGGGAGCCTTTGCTCTAAGTGCAAAACAAAAATTAAAAGTGACCTTAATGGATGTTACATCACCCCTTTCAGGGTGACATAATGAGCGATTCTGTTTAATAAAGACACAGGGTAGTTGGAAAATGTGAATGACGTTTGTTTATTGCTTTATTAGGACAGTAATTTACACTAAATGGCCATCAAGTTCCCTTATAAAAGACATATTTCTGACATCGTTCTCCCTGCTGTTGGAAATATTCCTGACAAGTATTCTATTGTTTGATACATCTTTCAGCTGTGTTGTCACATGTCGTTTGGGAGAGAGTGAGTTCCTGATGTGTGCTATTTTCACAGCTGGTGGCCAACAGCTGTGTCCAATGAGAGAGAGAGAGAGAGAGAGAGAGAGAGAGAGAGAGAGAGAGAGAGAGAGAGAGAGGGAAAGAGAGAGGGAGAGAGAGTGAAAGAGGGTTAGAGAGAGAGAGAAAGAGGGGGGGGGGGGAACGAATAAACTTTGTTTTTAAAAGGTAAAGAATTTAGCACGCAGCCAGTCTAACATTCTACCCTTCCCGTCAACTCCTTGAATACAGTTATTCATTCGTACGTCATTTCATTTTTAATAATAATAATAAAAATGTTCACAACATCTAAGTCTTGATTAAACACGCTCAAATGGGCTCTAATTATACTTACATTACTGCACTTTTTAAAAGTATGGTAATAAACCTAATCAAAAATATTATACGTCTAATTAGTTGCATATTAAAAATAAGTGAGAGAGAGAGAGAGTGAGAGAGAGAGAGAGAGAGAGAGAGAGAGAGAGAGGGAGAGAGAGGGAGAGAGAGAGAGAGAGAGAGAGAGAGAGAGGGTGGAGATAAGAGAGACTGAGTTATGGGCTTAGGCCAGTGGTTCTCAACCGTCCTAATGCCGTGACCCTTTGATACAGTTCCTCATGTTGTGGTGACCCATTGATACAGTTCCTCATGTTGTGGTGACCCTTTGATACAGTTCCTCATGTTGTGGTGACCCATTGATACAGTTCCTCATGTTGTGGCGACCCTTTGATACATTTCCTCATGTTGTGATGACCCTTTGATATAGTTCCTCATGTTGTGGTGACCCTTTGATACAGTTACTCATGTTGTGATGACCCTTTGATACAGTTCCTCATGTTGTGGCCACCCTTTGATACAGTTCCGCATGTTGTGGTGACCCTTTGATACAGTTCCTCATGTTGTGGCGACCCTTTGTTACAGTTCCTCAAGTTGTGGCGACCCTTTGATACAGTTCCTCATGTTGTGGCCACCCTTTGATACAGTTCTACAGTTGTAATTCCCACAGTTTGCCTAATAGTTTCATTATTCACTCGATCTCGTATGGTTAGGTTGGCTGCTTTTCTCAGGCACATCATCTCGGGTGGTGATTTTGCCAATATGGGCTTTAGATAGTGTCCATGTTTGGCACTGGTAGCTCAATGTTGGAATGAATATGCTATTAATAATCTGTCTCTGTGCATTCATAGTTATGCTTGGATGTCTTAATAATAGTGACAATGGGTTTAAAAGTGCATTTGCTTTCTGACATCTGGTTTCTATTTCTCTGTCAATTCTACCATCTTCTGTGATCATACTTCCTAGATATTTAAACTTCCTAACATAATTCATGGCAGAACCATTCAGTTGTATGTGTAGTGGGGCAGGGATTCTACTAACTTGCGTCTTTATAAGCTTTTGATAGAGTGGAAAGAAACAAACTGTCGTCTGTTCTTGAGAACTACGGGGTACAAGGACAGTTACTTTACTGATCTAAATTGTCATATTTATACCAGCTTTTCTGAAAATATATATATATATATATATATATATATATATATATATATATATATATATATATATATATATATATATATATATATATATATATGGAGCGTTAATGTAAGCCCCGTTACGTTGGCTTTATTACAAAATCATAAAGGAAAACATCAACAGGTGTGCCAGAGTTAATTAGGGAATTCATTTTAAATTAATAAGGTGCCACAGGCTGGTGAGAAAAAGTAGCCCTATGCATTCTACCAAACTATGTAGGCGGAGAATGCTGTCCGCAAAATTGGATTGTGGTTGCTCACCGAACCCAGTGTTTACAGCGCTAATTACGTTTGCATCGATGTCAAGTAGTTGCCCTTTGAGGGCGTATTTTAGAGGTCCGAAATGAAAATCACATGGTGACAAACATGCAATACATTTTTATATTGTACATTTTTACACTGTTCATTGTTATGCTATACATTCTTACACTCTTTTTCCCCCTGGCAGTACACAACGCTGTGAAACGTGAACCTTAACAGCTGAACTTGAAAGAAAGATACATGCATTAGAAATGCGATGTTTTAGAACAAATTTTGGCATCATACAGAGACCAAATAAAGAGGTTCGCCATAAAACTATACAGCACACTGGCAAACTATAAGCCTCTTTTAACTACAATGAAAACGGGAAACCTGCAATGGTACGGACATGTGATAAGATCTAACGGCCTCAAAAAAAAATAAAAAAAAAAAAAACAATACTGCAGGGCTCAGTAGAGAAAAAGAGGAGAAGAGGCAGACCAAGAAAGACTTGGTTACAGAACCTGACTGACTGGACAGGCCTCAGGGAGGCAAACATGAAGTCCATCGCAACTCACCGCTAAAGGTGGAAAGAGCTGATCAGTCAACAGAAACTGCTGACCCAACGACACATGGTGTTACAAGATGATGATGATGATGACACAACGCTACGCAGTACCTTAATTACCTTTTTTTTTTTTAATTTGACATTCATAGTACCTGCACTTTAATCTCTAAAAGAAAGACGCTCAGTTTATTCTGTACACCAGACAGTCATCATGACTGCTCAATCAATAATAAATGATAAATAAATTAACATACGCATAATACGTACATACATTAAATACCTCGTGTATTTAGGGAATATATGGTTAACAAATCAGCCGTGATATCTCTGAAAATGCAAAAAGAGAAGAAAATAACTCCCGTTTATGGTATAAATTTAACGAACAACAAAATAGTTTAAAAAACCCGCGATGGTGAGGATATTATACTATTTATAACATATATATATATATATATATATATATATATATATATATATATATATATATATATATATAAATATAAATATATAATATATATATATTTATATATGTGTGTGAATATAAATAATACATAAATTTCCCTGAATTATGAATATCAGAATATTAATACCGTTGAATTGAATAATTACCCCAACTACTACATAAGTAACATATTGCAGAGTCAAATTTCTAGAACATTGTAGCCCATAAAACGCCTGATGTCCCGCCCTCGAATCTGTCAATAGTCTGGATTCCAAAATAACACCATACAGCTAGTTTGGAGGGAAGGGATCTTCTATTGTTGGAAAAAAATTTTTTTTTTCCCAAACTGGCTAGTAAAGGTCAGACAGTAGCACTCTTGAGGCCTCCGTTTCATCAATTTCAATGAAGCAGCCTTTCTCCTGAGACAATGGCTTCAGAAATTTAAAATTGATTGCCAAGACTTCGTTTCGCACTCAGTGGCCTTTTAGTCCCTTTGGCACTTCTTTCATGAATACGTCTGTGCGTTCACTATCGGTCCATCTGTTCTTTTGTCCGTCTGTCTGTCTATCAGCCTTTCTTTCTGTCCTTCCTTCCGTCCTTGCATCTGTCCGAAACTTCGTCCGTCCCCGGATTGGACTGTCTTTCTTTCATTGTGTTTGTCCTTCTCTCCCTATATCTGCCTCCCGTTCAGCCATCCACTCGTCCACTATTCAGCCAAAGTATACTAGTCCATCGATCTACCTACTTACCTATCCACCAGCCACTTCATCCATCCATCCATCCATCCATCCATCCATCCATCCATCCATCCATCCATCCATCCATCCATCCATCCATCCATCCATCCATCCATCCATCCATCCATCCATCCATCCATCCATCCATCCATCCATCCATCCATCCATCCATCCATCCATCCATCCATCCATCCACTCACCGACCCATTTACTTATCCATCCATTCATATATCTATCTATCAATCCTCCCCATTAACTGATTTATCCATATATCCATGCATCCACTCATCCATTCATCCATTTCTCAAAAGTGTGGGCTGACAGCTTCCTATTGACGACATTATCAACGAAACTAATATAATAGCACCATAAACCTAAATACTCCCCAAGCCCCCAAAATTAGTCTTTAACTTTTTACATATACATTTATCATACCAATTTCGATAAGGCCGTGAAAGCAAAATTCCCACTGAGATACACGAGAAACGCCGCAACCCTGATCATTCGAGATTAAGTGAATAATGATACTGTCAGACAGATTGTGAGAACAACACTTTGTACTAGATTTTTCGAGAAACCATAGATCAATTGGTTTAGCCATCTCCTTAAAAGGCACAAACATTAAATACCATCACAGGCACTGTCTCGTAAGATCAGCTGCAAGAGTAACAAGAAGATAAAGGAAAAACACTGGATCGACAACATTAAAATCGCTTTACTCCTTGAGGGCATGATAATATCCAGTATCAGCCAGCGTTAAATGTGCAGTATTCAAGAGCAATGTTATGATTGTCCGCCTGTCTGTCTTTGCACATTTACCAGCTGCTAACCAAAGCTATGAAGCCTTTCTGCCCTACCATTATTGTTTTCAGATTGTATTTTCTCGTCCTAGCAAAAGTAAGGTTAGTTGGCTATATGTGCACGTATCTGTCCGAAGTCGTTAGCACATCAATGCTGAATGACAGGTTTCGTTTAGCCGTCTAACATTCTATGACAACATAGACAATACTACCGACTACTGTTACACCATATACTATCTGACCACATTCAAGAAGCTCCTTTTGAAAAAAGGAGATCATGATTATAATCTTGACTGTTTATTGCGTCAAGTTTCTTCTTCCTTGCGTTCACCAGCTGTAAAGTCGGGCGAAAAGTTCAGATTGTTTTTTTTACCTCTGGACTTTAGTTTTGTTCCAGAACCTGAGTGTTGCGTGCACATCCGTCTTACAGATCAAGCCTATTTATATCCAGACTGATGGTTCTTTGCTTCTCATGTAGATGCACTCCGACTATGAAGGAAGCCCTTAATTGGTCGACTGTTAGGACAGGACAAGCTTGTGGGCGAAGCAGTTGGTATAGTCTTGTTTTTCCCTTACTAGAGCTCGAAAACCCATATATATATATATATATATACATTAACTTATTCATTTTATTAATCCTAACATTAAAATATAGACATGCAAATGTAAAGGACCTTTTTCCTCGCATTCAGACTTTTTGAGGCATATAGTGCCTTATATCGTGACATATATAGACCTTTATTGTATAGACCAATCGGCACGCAAGCTGCTACACTCCGGTGGCTTCTAATAAGGACTTGGTGCCTTAATAATTTACTACCCCAGATGACGTCACAGGAAAGTTAAACATTTTAGCGTGGTAAGACTTGGTTTCCCGGCTTTCTGATGCTTTTAACGACTCCAAAACATCTAGAACTGGCCACAACCGCAACCCACCTACGTTATGCAGCCTAGATCCCACGACTAAATGCAGCCTATTAACCACCCCCTGAAATATTAGACTGTCCTCTGACCTGCGGATTTCCCCTGTTTGGGGTAGGATATGAAAAAAGCACCAAGGACTTTTGTGTTATTAAAAATTATTGAAAAATTTATTCAAAGACAACCAAAAGAAATAAATAAAAGAGATCACCAACGTGAAAATAATATCTGTCCACAAATCGATGCTGTGAATTCCATAGGTTATAAATGCAATTACCTAGACATCAGGTGACAGGATATCTGTGACCAGACAAGCAATCGATAGAAGCATACACACAATTATCGGCAGACAGAACTCAAGCCACACTCAGTCTGTGGATTTAATAAAAAAGCTCTTATTGCACCACGGTAGTACCATCCTAACAACAGTGGTTAGGAAATTAGTCCCACCGACTGAATGGCTGTGGATGAATGTCTAGACCAGGCAGTCTTGACGCATGAAGACTGTTGTGGACTTGTGTGAGAACTTGTAAATGAATTTAACAGACAAACTTGGCAGGTAAGACGCCAAGTACGCAGAGGAGACAGTAGGTTAAGAGAAAGTGATGTTGATGTTGCAAAGATGAGGTTTTAAAAGGTCACTACTGTCTGTACCGTGGTTAAGAGTAGCGTAGACCAGAAACAAAGGGGTAGGGGGCCGAGGGAAAGGGGATGGGTGGGGGTAGGACTGAGCCTAAGGATATAGGGCCGCACTGCTGGTGCTGTTGCCAGGTACTACAAAGGTTAAGATGCTTTTTTTTTCGTCCCCCCGACTGAAAAAATCTCTCATTATAGTGCGACATTTAACCGCTCGGCCTGTGGTTTTGTAACATATATAAACAATGTTAATTAGTTGCGTATCTTTCACAGGGCGTTGCAGAACCAACCCTTCAGCCCCTAGCTATTGTGTGGTTTTCTAGGCATATTTACGTCCAGTAGTTTGCCATTGCTTTCTGGACGTCAGCTTTATTGATACCACTGTCGAAACCACAGCAAGGCGCGTGGCCCGCAGCTTGGATCGAACCCTACAACCGACATTACAAGGCGTTCGCAATGACTTAGCGACAGAGCCGACATATTCACAATAGACACATTAAAACAAATGGAATCAAGGTGTCTTGAAAGAAGCTTATTCCACAAAGAGATCTGCTTAACCGTAGCAACATAGAATCAACATTGTTTGGGCACATCGTGAGAATAACGTAGCGACGACAGGAAGTAAAAATGGAGCAGAGGAAAACGGCGAAGATAATGGAGGGTTTTGAATGGCTGTATGCAAGACCTGTATCAGAAATAATTGACAGCATCAAGAAAGAAGGCTGTGGGCAGACATGTGTATCAATAATAAACCCAGACGTTTGATAGACACCTTATGTGAACTCCTACAACATCCAGTAATGAAATGCTACTTTTTTTTTTTATTTAGCTCGACAAGAGGCTAAAACTCTCGTCTCTGATGCTAAATAGACTATAAACCCGAGTGCAGATCCATGAGATATGCTAATGGAATATTTATCATGCTAAAATTAACATCATAACTTGCACAGTTCATGGCGAACAGCACTAGTAGCTTTGCAATCCTTATTCCTCAGTATCTAGCAACGAAATTCCCTCCGTTACCACCCTCCCACTCACCCCCCACCTCTTACCGCGATATGTTGCTTTCTACACCACTAAACGAGTGTTAGTCTTGTTCTGCCTTTCTAACTCCTAATGGAGCATAGGCCATCAAAAATCTCACGCCAAGTCGTTCTATCCTTCACTATTGAATGCAGCTATCCCCACAACCTCCTTATCTTTTCAACTTTACTCTCTAGCTCCCTTCTACATGTTGTTTGTGTGTAACTTCCTTTATTTCTATGACTCTGTGTGTTCCACTGCGAAGACGTTTTTGTTATATTGTTCTCCTCTCATGTTTTCTCAACAAGTGTCCTGTCTAACGCCAGTATTTCCTCACCTCTTGTTCCACTGGAACTTTTCTAGTTCTCTTCCAAAGCTCTAATTTAATGATGTAATTCCTCCTATTCTGCGGAGGCACCAGCTGATAAATGTTTGTAATATATAAGTAATTGTCTTTAGCAGAGCGAAGGTTAAAGGTGCTTTAGCAAGAGGTATGTAGTGACACACATGAAAAAGAGAGATTCATCATTGTTGATGATATTAAGAGAAGAAGGAAACAGGAACATGTTGGGACCACTGGAAAGATCTATGGAAAAAAGAGACAAAGGATGACAGTGCCAGAAGATTATTGACAACTTTTTATATAGTACTAGCTGTACCCGGCCACGCGTTGCTGTGGCATAATTTGGCTAAATGGAAAATAGATAACATAGAAATGTGTCTTCGCTTCACGCTAGCGATGTACAGTGCAACAGCTAAACCACAGCTAATAAAACTTTGAGTGGGTAAGGCAGTTACTGTAACTTAAATCTATCTCAGTAAACAGTTTATTTTAACCACCCATCCCCCAGTTCACCTACTACTTTCTCTCGAAGTAGTTGGAAAAATTACCCTAGTGAAAAGCAAGGAAAACAGGAAAAATACACCATAATTACGAAATGAACACATTTGCTAATTGCTGTAAACAACCATGCACGCGTTGCTACAATAGAAAGTGAATTGAAAGGAAAATCGCTTTAACAAAATGTAATTATATTGGATCATTGTGCCGATTTCATTTCTTTAGAAAAAAACAGGAAATTTAATATGACATTATAAATGTGTTTACTGAAGTGCTTTCGGGTAAACAATGTTCTTTGTTCTTCCGTCTGGCGCGTACACAAATAAATCAGAAGGTTTTCCGACGCGTGAACAGGCCACATATAGCTGTCCATGTGAAAAGCGTGGATGTTCCAAATGTAGTCCACACACTTATAGCGATTGTCACTGTGATTTGTTTATGGTCATTGCAAAGGCGAGTCGCACCAGAAACTGCAATCGTCTGAATTCAAATGGCATGTCTGTTGGAATCATTAGGATGCGTGGCAATAGTATCTTCTCGCCCCTAAATTTCCCATTTAAAAGTGTACTTTCGATGATATTGGGCATCAGCTTTTTCACTGTAAGCCTGGTACCATCGCAAAGACGTGGCGGATTGATGTTTCTGAGAAGAATGATAGGCACGCCAATTTTCAAGGTTAAAACGTGGGGTGGCATGCCTGGCAAATCAAGTGAATTTAAGAACTCAGTTGGATAATTGACAACTTCATGCTTACACATTACAGTATCGATAGACTTATACGTTGTCACTCCGCCTGGTAATTTGTTTTGGATGTTCAGATTCATGGCATACACATCCTTGTTTTTAGCTGCTAAGATAGCACGTTCACTGAGCCACTGATGATTTATGTAATTATGTGTGATATCAGGGAAAACTTAGTCCCATATAATGAGTTGACATACTTTGAGTACTTTACCCATTGCAAAATCATTGTTGATATTGCATGTTGGTATCTCAGTGATATGCATATTTAAAGGCAACTTCAGTGCTGAATGCTCTGTTCGGCCACCATCCAAAAGAGTTGCGGTAAATCCAGAAGATGAGATTGCCAGTGCAATATTATTTTGTGACCGTATGGATGCCAAAATAAGCGAAATGAGAAAGGTCTTGCCTGTGCCTCCGGGTGCATCTATGAAATGCAATCCTCCGTGTTGTCTTGTAACGGCATGCATAATTGTGTCATATGCTATACGTTGTTCTGGAACCAATTTTGGAAGATTTGTTTAAACAAATGTACCTAATTCGGTGACATCAAAGTGTGTCTCTCGTTGCAACTCACGATCGAAGAGGTTGTTTGCAGATCGTTCTGGTGGAGCCACTCCCAGCTGAACCAGTGCTTTATTAGTTATTGCCAAACATTTGTCCTCAATGCAAACCAATGGCTCATTAGATACATTTAGTGTGAATTGAAGGTCCTGATCTTGCTCCGTTTCATGCCAGGGATGTAGAGGATGTCTTCACTCATGTAGTCTTTGTATTTTTCCCAAAGCTCTTTTAGATTGGATGGGAAGCAAGTTGTTAATATTATTGCAAATAATGTGCGTATTTGCTGTGGTCGAGCAGTATTCGAAGCATCAGCGAGTGAAGTGTCCCAATGTGCATCATTTTCAAGAAGATTTAATTCTTGGCAAGCTTCACAGTAAGTAGCACATACTTTACCATAAACTGTTCTCAAGTCCTGAAAGGATGTCGGTCCCTGTTTGTTGATTAAAAGTAATCGCAAGTAAAAGCAATCTGCATTTTGGGGATGAACAGTGTAGAGACGGCCTAAAACATCAGTATAATATAAATTAGGATGTCCGTCAACCGCTTGACCTTGCTTGCAACGTTGAAACATTTTAGCTGGTGCATTCCACGTGTAGTATGTTGGCAGGTCAAAGTAAAGTAGTGTCTTTGCAAACATATCATCTCTATACAATGAGAAAAATCAGTTAACGTGGTTGGCGGTGGTAACAATGCTCGTGCATGTGCATTTTCTGTAGTGAAGTACACGCGCTGTCCATTATCAAGGTGCACTGCCAAATGAACAACTGCTGGATGTCGTTCATGAATTGGAAATGACAAAATGCGCCATACCGCTTCATTGCTACTAATGTAGCGCCCCAGCTGATATTCCTGGATTTCTTCGATAGATGCAGCTGCATGTCCCACTCCAAAGACTGCCATATCGCCTCCTTTGTTGACATATTTGCAAATGTACTTATGTTTGCCAAGAAATGTGTCGACTGGCCTGTGTCACCTGCTACCAATGATGATAATGGTTCGGGTGGTGAAAGTGATACTTGCAATTTAACTTTTCCACCAGCGCAGCACATACCCGGCGTGTCATTCCTAAATTTGAAGGCACTGCAATGTACGCACAATTTATCCATTTTGCAAATAAGCACCTGTGGATGAAGACTGTAATCATAATTGCTGGTGTAATGGAATGCACCAAGATTCAAATCAACATGCAATGTTCGCCTGGATAAAGTAGCGCGCATTCGAACGGTGTCCAGTCTTGCTTTCCGTTGCTCGACTGTGTCTGATAAACGGACTTGAGCAGTGAGTACTCTATTGGTTTCCAGTCTTGCTTCTCGATGCTCGTCTGACTGAGACGATCTGGCTTCAGCAGTGCGCACTCGAATGGTTTCCAGTCTTACCTCACGTTGCTCGTCTCTTTCTGAAGCAATTAATGCCCTTCTATTGCGTGTTGTAGGTGTAGATGGGCCAATCGCTTGTCGTTTGGGAAGCATAACTGCACATTTTGTGAGCGCTGATCATCAATAGCTTGTTTGTCCTCACGCACTGAATGAAATGTGACTTGAAGTAAATGAAAATATGAGCATGAGACAACAATCTATTTTGACTCAAGAGGAAATGCATAGAAACTGGGCAGCAAATAGTAAGAAAAGGCGGTATATAAGACAATATGAGAAAGCCAACAGATAATGTGCATACATTTATCATTGTTGGATTTAAGGAGTGGTCCACACATGTATTTGAAGTTAAACAAATGTACATATTGACTGATGTCACTGAAATAAATGCGCTTACCTGTTGAGATATTTCTAGATTCTAACACTGACCTGAGACGGAATGTCATGTAAATTTATATAATTCTTTTGAATAACAGAAGAAAGCCAACCAAAACTGTTGTAGTCATGAGTATGAGAAAGTTAACAGATAATGATTAATGATAATGTGTATACATTTATCATTGCGGGATTTAAGAAGTGGTCCACACTTGTTTGAAGTTAACAAAAACATGTACATACTGACTGATGTCACTAAAATAAATGCGCTCACCTGTTGAGATATTTCTAGAATCTAACACTGACCTGAGACGGAATGTCGTGTAAATTTATATAATTCTTTTGAATAACAGAAGAAAGCCAACCAAAACTGTTGTACCCGTGAGTATGAGAAAGATAACAGATAATGATTAATGATAATGTGTATACATTTATCATTGCGGGATTTAAGAAGTGGTCCACACTTGTTTGAAGTTAACAAAAACATGTACATACTGACTGATGTCACTAAAATAAATGCGCTCACCTGTTGAGATATTTCTAGAATCTAACACTGACCTGAGACGGAATGTCGTGTAAATTTATATAATTCTTTTGAATAACAGAAGAAAGCCAACCAAAACTGTTGTACCCGTGAGTATGAGAAAGATAACAGATAATGATTAATGATAATGTGTATACATTTATCATTGTGGGATTTAAGAAGTGGTCCACACTTGTTTGAAGTTAACAAAAACATGTACAAACTGATTAATGTTACTGAAATAAATCCTTTTACCTTTTTAGATATTTCTAAATAACACAACTAAAAACCGATGGCTCTTCTCCTTGTAATTTTGCGGGCGGATGTTGACGATGGAGCGTCACTACTGTGAATGAACGGTAAATCGATCGCACGTAACGTGGCTATAATTAGATGTCACTAAAAATTTAAACATTAGTTTCGAATATTTTTGCTTAAATTGTCGCAAACTATCTCTAACAATGACAGGTTGAATTTCAAACCATGATGGGTGAACATCCGGTATCAAAACAAACATATCCTGACAATTTCAGCTAAATTTCAGCTTTAGCTCATAAACAAACACACAAACACTGATTTTTAAATATATAGATTTAAAAAAAAAAAGGAACAGTAAAGTCGGGTGATGTGAACCAGTGTCATTGCACACGGTTATAAACCATAAGTGCTCTGCCGCCAGTACGGACAGCTGATAAGAAACTGTCCGCCTGTGTCGCCGTCCGCACGTTACTCCGTAGTTACAGCGAGGTTTCTCCATTCACCCCAGAGTGTCAACTCTGGTACCCATTTCATAGAGGCTAGGCGAACCCCGGGAACCGCCCAGTTTCAAACACCGACCGTGGCTGCTGGGAGTCGCAGTTGGATTTGAAAGCGAGCCTCCTATCGACTGCGCTAACGCAGCTCATAGATTATAGTATAGGCAGGTGTTTGCACACAAAAGCTGATAGACGCTGTTGAAGATCGCAGATTGTGGAGAGGCATGATCGCCTACGCCAATCAGCAAGGCAGTTAACGATGATAATGTAGTGGTACGAGCAAACAGACATTACAAGATATAGCAGAGCGGCACATAGGGCGTAGAACAAAAATTAGAGACAAAACATGTTAGAGATTTATCTTGGCCAAATTACCATTCTGGAGATGGCATCTAGTCTGTTGATTGATTGATAGGTAACGGGGAAACCTTATGGATCTAATCAGACACCGTCCATCTCTGGACATTGGGTCGGTCAGTCCCAGACAGTTATGCGAAAATGATCGTTCCCATCATCTGTCATGCTCGTGCCAGCTGGTAGCCAGGATTCGCCATCTTACATAAACACGAGATTAACCAATCAGGCATGTTTTATTGTCTAAATCTGTGTTGGCTGGGGAGAGCCTCTGTGGTGTAGCGGTTAGACGCTCGACCATGGATTCGTAGGTCATGGTTTATATTCAAACGGTACCAACTTTATATATATATATATTATTACATACAAACTCGCTATCGTTGGCTCCCAAATCGACCCAGCTTTAAAAGGGGTCAGGTAAAGTCATAGTAAGTAAAGGCGGTCTGTGTGATGTTTGCCCATCACCACGGAGTACTGACTGGTCTTAAAAAGATAGATCTAGCGCTATATGCCTAACACGCCTGAAGGCATAGTAAAGGATTCTTTGCTTTATTTATGCTGTAAGACAAGGCATTCATTGTTTGCCTCTTTTTCTCATTACGTTACATGCCAAGTTTGCCACTTTGCACAAAAAGGTAAAATTTAGTTCTCCTCCTAACACGTTCAAAACATTGATCAACTACGTCTAACTTTACGAATCAATGTACCGTATTATATCAGCATCATGTGCCCTACCATGTGGCGTAAGCATTAATGCCTCTCCACAGATTTCGGTCTTTAGTGTGTTGGATCGCTTCCCCTGATAATATTCCTCCATGCCACTGTCTAAGCCATCCACAATCATTTCTCTTGGTCTGCCTCTGCCTCTTTCCAGTCGCAACGGAATTTCCCAGAGCTACTTTTCTCATCACAGGACCAAAGAGCTTTGTTTGTCTCCTTCTCATTGTTGTATGTAATCTTCTACTTTCATTAGTCATTTCCATACAATTTGTGTTCTTTATTCTGGCAGTCCAGGGCATTCGAAACATTCTTCTCAAGAACCACATTCACTTGCCTTCAAACTCTTTTTCATTTATTTCCTCACATTCCAGTATTCACTGCCATACAACATTTGTAAATAGTAGGGATGGTAGTGAAGTTTTTTTTTGGTGTTTTTACTTACGAAATTGTAACAGCTAGATAAAAATTAAAATTACAAATCCAATGGTACCTCATTTAAGCCTGTAAGTCGATTCTAAGCGGAGATATTAACATTTTAGTGGCGGACACCACGACAGAAAAATTGTAGTGGAAATCCATGATACATGGCTTCCGGCTGCGACCCAGTGAGATGAAATGACTCAATGTTTGCATTTTACGGCCATAACTTTTTTGTTTTTGAACGAATCCCTTAGCAACCATATATTGCTAGAATCGGGACAGTGAGACCTAACCGTTTATGCATGTCTCAATTACATACACTACGATATGCGCCTATTTAACATAGGAAAATGTCTGCAGGCTGATTTATTTTTCATTTAAAACCTTATACATTTACAGTTGTCTGCCAGCGAGCCTGGCTTAAAACATATCATATTGTGTGTCCTGGCAAGGCGAACATAAAGATCATATAAATGTGCCAATGTCAGTTGACGTGACCTAATTAACAAATACCGGAACCCCCCCCCCCACCCCCTTTGCAACAGCGATGTCACCCGGGGTGGTCTATCTCCGCACAGTAATGACACCTGGGGTGGTTGTTCCCCCCCCCCCCCCACAGTAATGATACCGGAATGGCCGCACCCCCTTCCTGCTACCTTCTTTCCCTGGTATCTCTCCTCTTCTTTCTTTCTTTTTCCTTTCCTTTCTTTTTCCCCATGTCTCAGTGTCGACTTTCTTTTCTTAGTCTCTTTTTTTTAAAAATTCCTCTCTCCTCCTCCTGCTCCATCTCTTTCTCAACTTTCTCTCAATCTTCTACTGCCCCTCCCCCAACTCTCCGTTTATATGGTAGAGAAAACATGAGCCCACTGGTAGTACACGCCGTTTTCATAATAGGTCGGTGACAGTGTTAACAACAGGGCAAACACAGCAGGTGTGTTCATTTCTGGGAATCAGGTCAGGTCGGATTTACTTTTCTTTCAAAAATGACCTTGGCTTCCATGTCCACCCAGCATTGAATGTAAGACATAGATCTATAGCAGCCACACGCGGACAGCCAAGCATGGGAGGGTTGCCAATGGGATTTTTGCAAACCTGAAGCTAAGCTTGTGTCAAGAGGTGAATCAACTAAACCCTGCACAGTAGACTCGTCGTGACGTTGACGCCCCTAGCGGGCAGGTCACATTTCAAATTTAAACCCGTCCGGTGGGTATATAGTCAATTATTTTGATATCTGGTAGAATAGATATTTCTATACCCTCTAGTTGTTTTGAAAAGTCTACATTTTCAAACTTGCAACTGTGGGATATATATTTTCTGGAATAATATTCCGAATTCCTGGAAACCTTTTTACTCCTTGGTGTACTTATACGGGACTTTTTTTTCTAGAGACGCAAAGCGAGATCAGGCCGGGTCATTCTTTGCCTAGGTGTGCAGAAGTATGTCCTCTCTGATTAAATCTTGGCGCATTCAAAATACCAGATTAATCTTTGAAGGATTCCTAAGCTTGGGTAAGTTGATTATAGTTTACAAGTACCATGATATATGTCTCTATAAAGTTAGCCGCTGCTGCAGGGAGGAAAGATTCAGCTGTGTGACCGCACAGAACTAGGCCGTTCTTGGTGTCCAGACACTCAAGCCCCTGAAATCAAACCTTTCCCTTCGCAGGCTAATAGTTTGTGCCCTACCTGACCCACACCATTATAAATATATTAAACTCAGCAAGTGAATTATTCTCTAACCAGCCGACAGAGTTTGTGTCAAATAGCGGACATATTTAACTGGGTCATACTTCAGCCAGCTAGGCACTGTGACGTTAGAGGTTTTTTTTAGCACAACAACACTGGGTGTGCAGTGGGCAGAATGTGGAGGTATAAAATATATATATGTGAGAGAGAGATGGGATGTATATCTACAAGTGCAGAGGTGGGCGAGGAGAGTTGATGCCCTATGTTTGATAGAGTCTATCTGTCTCTACTCTGCTACTCGTCTCTTGTCCCTGTTACTGACTGAACAACATAGATGATATTTAGAGACTTATACTGTTTCATTATCCTGAAAACTCTCCTCTGAATGATTACTAATGTGGATGTTAATAAACTGAGCTTGACATGTAACCCCTGAGATAACTGCTGATTCTGAGTTCCTTCTTGATACAGGATGGTATCTCCTTGGAGGCCAGGCAGTGAATCAGCAGTCCACAAAAACACCTACAAGGAAGTCACCAATGTCGAGGCCAGTGGTGGGCATCCAATTGTAAACCAAACTTTTGTCATCCATTAGGGAAATCCTCCAGTTGGTCTATGGACAACATAATGGGTGTTGTACCTTCACCATCATTTATCCGGAAGCTTGTTTGTGCCTCAAGTGATTGACTTGGTACCCGAGATCCTCTCCAGGAGCTTGGGTGTATCACCAGTGTTCGAGTGTCTAGTGTGGGACTGTCTTCAACGTAACAACACAGTGACTGAATATTCAGCAAGTTCAAGAAACCAGGGATTCAGATAAGTGTGGTCAATTGGTTTATTGCCGGGCTTCACTTTTAATCGTCCACATGATCATGATGATGATCTAGGCAGACCTTGGGAATCTCTTACACATTCAGTCAAATCTGTTTTGAAGTTTTTGTCCTTCCTATCACTCTGGGTTCTTGAAGTTCTTTGCTGATTCTTATATAATGTATGTGTTGCATTTATTACATGTTCAGAAAGTTTCATTATTGACTTGAGTGTCCATAATTCACTGTTCAAACTGTCTAGCTTTTATGTTTGTGTGATTAGTAAGTTTAATCTGTGTTAACATGGCTGTGATAGTATACTATCATATCCTGGAGGCTTTCTTGTTATAATAGTGGGGGTGTCCAGCCAAGTTGCGATTAGGATTAGTAGATATTCTGTAGTGCCAGAACTTAAGTTGCCCTACTCCTAAAATAAGTTGAGCGTATATTGGCCACGGGATATCCCTTAGACCAATACGAGCCGACGCCTCAACATTATTTTATTTCAGAGTTCTGTTGGTTCTTAAGGAGAAATCCTTAAATAAGGCACGCAACACGAGCGGTATGTGACAGCTTACCAAAAACCCAAGCAATATATAAGAAAAAAAAATTAGACAAATAGTACATATTTTATAGTTAATTTTATAATTACGAAATGAAACATTTACCTACTTTTATATAAGGATATATATGTTTAAAAAAAAAAGATTCCAAAATCTTAACCCAAGGTGTCGTAAAAAAACCAAGTTCTTGGGGGAAAGCCCAAGTACTGGCAGGCCTGATGAAAGGGAACGCTGTCAGCGCTGCTGTTGTTTCTCGACCACTTAGATTTACCAATTCTGACTGAAAATTCCGTGGATTCTAAATAATAACAGACGCATTAAAAAATGCTACAATAGTTGTAGATGTTTAAAAAGTAACTCACTTAACATTATTAATTTACTAAGTATCTGAAGTTAATTACTAAAGAATAATCTTAGAAAATGCGCAATGATGGCCCAAATTAATTATTGGGATTTGAGGGTGATCAGGAAAAAAAATATCCAACAGAGAATGCGAAGGGCTCTAAATAATGACAGATGCATGAACAAATGCTACAATGGTTGTGGATTTTTTTAAAATGATTAAAATAACGTTAGCTAATTTAATAATTATTTTAAGTTAATTATAAAGCGGGGAAAACGGTCTCCTAGTGCAAACATATTGAACTTAAAGCCAAAACAGTGATGCCACTAAATTTTTTTTAAACATGTGCTGTATTGCCAATCTTTGTGAAATTTCCCACACTTATATAAAAATTAACGCAGAATTCAAAAATACACCACACATTGCGGTAATCTGGCTAATTAAAACGATATTTACGAAATTACTTACCGTTATTGAATTTAAAGCCAAAACAGTGATTGCCAATCTTTGTGAAATTTCCCACACTTATATAAAAATTAAATCAGAATTCAAAAATACAACACATTTTGCGGTAATCTGGCTAATTAAAAAGATATTTACGAAATTACTTACCGTTATTCACTGCGTGCTGCCCCCCCAAAAAAATCGATTTATTTTATACGCGTCAAAACCATCTCAGGTCAAAGCCTGGCATCTCTCCAATAACTTCTAATAACTTTTCCGATTTTATCTTTCCCGTAAAGAGCACAGAAAAATAATTTCTGAATAACAGACAATTGGTTTTCAAACAAGGATGTTGTAGTAATTCACTAATTAGGGGTGTATACATATACCTGAGGAGCAAGGAGCCCTGCATGTGCCTGTGTGCAGATAAGCTGAATCTGTAACATAGATTACGACCAATAGTCCACAAGTGATCGAACAATTAGAACGGCCCGCAAAGAGTTTACAAGAGAAAATAAATATGAAGAAGAAGAAGCAACACCAGCAGGAGGAGGAGGGGGGAGGTAGGAGGAATGAGGAGGAATGAGGAGAAGGAGGAGGAAGGGGAGGAGGAGGAAGAAGGATGATGATAAAGGAGGAGGATAAGGAGGAAGTGGAAATAAGACGGAGGAAGGAGGAGGAGAAAGGAGGAAGTGAAAGGGAGAGGAACGAAGAGGAAGGAAGACGGAGGGAGGAAGGAGGAATGAGGAGGGAGGAAGATGGAGGGATGAAGAAGGATGGAGAAAGACGGAGAGAGGAAGACGGAGGGAGGAAGACGGAGGGAGGAAGATGGAGGAAGATGGAGGAAGGAAGACGGAGGGAAGAAGACGGAGGGGGAAGAAGAAGATTAAGAAGAAGAAGAAGACAGCGAGGAGTTCCTCCTTTTTTCCGCTTTGAGTGTCCGCTGTTCGCTTTTTTTTTTGGCTGCCTAGACCATGGAAACATTGTACTTATGTACTTCCCTTAGAATCCGTAAAACTGCAGATAGCAAGCCTGGCTGTGTCGCCTTATTGGTCATAGGTTCGAATCCCAGTAGATTTGGGTTGCTACAATTGACCTGTACTCGAAATAATACAGTAAGAACCTTACAATAAATGGGAAGTAAAGAAGACTGGTAATATGGTGAACAAATTATCCATCAAGTGTGGAAAGGTATATAAAACTATGAGGCTCGGACTATATTCCAAAATCATCTCAAATCGTAGAAACGATTCCTTGATGTTTGTCATAGATACTGTTCCTAATCTGCTATTAGGTTTCAATTTGAAAATAAGTTTAGTTGCATGTCTTTTACCGGCTCTGCATCACCTGCGAGGATTCTGAAATACTTTGCCCGGGCAGCGCCGTTAGGCTACTCTTTTCGATTTCCAACTGCCAAGGGATTTTATACGTGCACAACAATGCACACGGGCGTCCAATCTCACCACCCAGAGAACAGCAGGAATTACTAGAAGTCCAAGTCTACGTGGAAAATTCCAGCCCTTCCAGGGGATGGAACCCAGAACAACGAGCACTCGAGGCGGACGGACACTCTACTAAGACAAATTAGAGGAAAAAAAATATAAACGAAAAAATAAACATTAAAACACGAACAAGACTGTCCTTGTTAATGCGAGCACAACATAAAAAAAAATACTTATCTCTGAGTACTGCACTTGTCTTTCACATGTGTAGTATTTATCTCGCCATTCTGAAGATTAAAAATGAAATGATTACTTTGCCAAAAACTTTCTTTAACAAGAGCAAGAATCTACATCTATACGAAAACTAGTTACATTGACAATCCACTCTTGTGATAAACATCTTCAGTTATGTTCTTTTCAGTTTTCAGAACCGTCCATTGATTGGAGCTCAGAATGCTAGTTTTTTTAATGTGTGCAAATTTCTGCGATGCTGCAGCTTCTTTGTACATGGGCGATGAAATTTAGAAAACAGTGCATGTCTTCTACCCCCCCCCCCCCCCTCCCTCCCCCACCAACCGCCTGCCCGTCATAATAATCTTCTAGACAAAGTGGGATGGGGCGATCAAGGTTAGTTTGAGAGCATAACAATTATAGTATTGTTATAGGGGCCACTTACCACTCTTGGAAACGTTTTAAGGCTAATTCCCACCCCCGCCCCCAGAATAAACCAGTCTTTTAAAAATGTTTTGTCTGTGTGGGGGAGGGTGGGGTGTTAAGGGGCCTACTGACGTGTTTTATTGATTTTTCTTTAAAAGACTCAGGAAGAGGTTTGTTTTCATTGACATTGAATTTTATTTACATATTTATATATCACATGGGGCAAAAGCTAATAATTGGCATACGTCACTGTTGTGACCATATCGATGATACTACTAATCATAATTACACCGATATGCTTAAGGGAGTCGCTGTGGTATAGCCACTAGACGTTCGCTTGCGGATCGCTAGGTCGTAGGTTCGGATCCTGACTGTAATTTTTTTTTCAAATGACATTGGCTCCCAGGTTAACCCAGCCTTGAGTGGGTACAGGTATGGCCATGGGAAGTAAAAGCGGACGGTGTGATGTTGATCACATCATCAGCCGAGTGAGGGTTGGTCTATAAAACATATATCTAGCCATACATGCCAAGTATCCCCCGAAGGCGGGAAAAAGGGCTCCCTTACATATTTTACTGACCATATTTAATGCTAAAACAAACACCAAGGTATTATGAATGTATGGCAAAATATTTGTAAGAAACATCACCTGTAAAAATATGTATAAACTTGTAAGTATATGTTGTTCGTCCATCACGAGTGATGAAGACCACTTTCATCCAAAGTAGTAATGATCAATAATTATGAGTACGAAGGTGGCTGATTAGTCCAGTATGAGACTGGAGAAGTTTTTGAGCAGTGCGGACAACAGATGGAAACCGCAGTAGGTGTGGGATTAGCAGTACGATTCTTTCCAGTCTGCCTACGTTTCTCTGCCCGTGCAACCTCCGCTGCCTGGCAGGCGGATGCACCATATTTGAGGGACGTACGCCATCTAGAACGGTCTTGTGCAGCAGCCTTCCACGTCGCCGTGTCGATGCCAAAAGAATTAAGAGCAGTCTTCAGAGTGTCCGAATCGCGTTTTTTCTGTCCTTCCTGGCATCTCTTCCCTTGCTAGAGCTCGATATAAAATACTCTCTTTTGGAGGCTATAGTCTGGCATGCAGATTAGATGGCCAGTCCAACACAACTGACAATTCTTCAGTATCGTTTGGATGATAGGCAGGTTTGCCCTATTGAGTATAGTATATACTGCATGTGCTTCGTATATTGGTCAGTCCCATACAGTACAGTAAATAAAAGTGACTGTCAACTTCCATGAGTGTTGCAAGAAGTGATTATCAAATGTTAGCGAAACATGCTTTTTTCCTCCTTTCAAAACCAGCTGTTAATTATGATTAATAATTAGTACTACTAGATGTGGATACGAAGTGCATACTGGGATACAGATCACCCGTTTTTAGAAGATGATCTGAAATTAAAACTTTGAGAACTTATTTGAGGACAAAGGTCACTTCGTTTTGACCTCCCGAAAATACCAGATGATTAAAACGTAAAAGTGAGGAGTCGTTTTGGGGTCTTGATATCTGTGTAAGAGGAAACAACACCTGATGAACTGGCAGTACCAGCTTGAGATATCTCAATAACAGCAGCCAAAGATTTAATTCCGACCAGGTATTTTAAGCATTGTTCTGTAAAACCACATCCCAGTGGCCTAAAGAAATTGTTTGGCCTGCCTACCGATTATCCAGGACTTATAGCCATATGTTAAAACTGGATGTATGTAGCAAGAATTTTTTTTTTAAACCTCAATGACAAAGATATTTTGCATAAGATGTTCTTCATTTGATAACTACAAGTTTTTGCCTGTCCTATTCTGTTTCTTATTTCAGTACTGCATCTTCCATCTGATGTTATCCATGTGCCCAAATACTTAAATTTCTGTACTTGTTCCCCCCCCCCCCCCAAAAAAAAAAAAAAAAATTGACTTTTATTACACATTTAGGAATAATTATTTTCTTTGATTCCACCATTACTTCTGTCTTCCCACTATTTAAACTGAGGCCCATTCTTCAACTTTTGTGTATAAAATAGATCTAACAAAAAAAAAAAAAAACATCCATAATGTCAAATTTACGCTGAAATTTTTCTTCACAAAATTGTAGTACAGGATAAAAATATTTCATGTTATTGCATCCTTCAGTCAGTCAGTCTGTGGTAACTAATACATAGGAATGAAAGTATTCTTAGTTTTATAACAAGTAACTAAACTTGTAAATTGTCACTTACATCTTAGTTAATCCATATGTTGTCAGCGTTAAGACAGCTTCTTGTCTCACTGAAGGTATTTCCAGCTGTACTAAACAGACGTTCACTTGGTACGCTCGTAGGTGGTGCACAAACATAACGCTTGTCAGTATGAACCAAGGTAAACAATCTTGATATGTTTATTTTCCACCAGTCCAGAAACTGGTGTGGAGTAACGACTTTTCTTATTCGGCCCGACCGTTTTCGGCCGAAAACCAAATAGTTATTAGGTGCACTATTCGGCCCCTAAGCGAATACGAAGCGAATATTTGGTACAGCCCTAATTCAAACACACTCATATTTGGCTTCAAGTAGCCACGATTTCTGTAGATTATATAACTACAGTTTCCTAGTGAAAATCACTATTCGGTACAGCCCTAGTTTAAATGCATACATTCGAATGGGAGATAAAGGAATTCCGGTAGGATAACGGATAAGGCCTGAAAGAATGTTGAGCTTCGGCGTTGTTTGCTTCCGACATAACTTTGCAGTTTCAACATATAGACAGCAGTTACGGTTTCGCTACCTGAGGTACTGTGTGTAGTGCTCGGTGCAGCTCTGTGAGCTGTTGTTCTCATGTGGAATACCCTTTCATTTGTTCAGCGGTTGTGGCGTGGTTCTCGGTGTAGTCGATACTCCCTTTATGTTTGAGCTGGTGAAATAGCATGTAAAAAGTTTATTTCTGTATAGCCAACTTATTGTGGTCGAGTAGTTCGATTACCGGCACACTGCATTTATGGTGGCGACTGTTGGCTTTGGCGCCTCTAGCAACTGCCATATGCATTTACTGCTTGCGCAATTTTTGTGGATTGTGTTGTTACTAATTGTTTATTCCAACAGTTTTTTAGATGCGTCAGTGAGGGACATTTGCTTTGATTTGCACTGGTACAGGTATGAAGCAAGTATGGGGAAACCGGATTACGGTGATGTTTCAACCTCGACTAAGACAAAGACAAATAAACGCAGATATTGAGGAAGAATGACAATGAGTATGAGAAGATAAGATGGAATCAGAAATAAAGGCATCAGGGACTTAGTTAGCTACAATGTGGACACAGGTTTTGCGGTGCCTGTCAACGTGGATGAGTATTGTTTATCCTCGATTGTTCTGTCATGTGTCAAGACTGCCATCAAGTGAATACAATAACCAGGGTACAATAATTTCGCATCACCACACCACTGTGGCTTTGTTGACATGTCGCATTTGTCTCGCTGAGGATTTTGCTTTTCTATTTTTATCTTAGGTAATGTTTTCGATGTCACAGATATAATATATTTGGCATCAGTGATGCTTTTGTCAACAAAGTAAGACATAGCAGGAACAAGGAAGCAAATGGACTTGAAGAGTCAAGTAAAATATTTTAGGAAGGAGAAAAAAAAAAAAACGATGAGGAAGAAGTTATACAGAGGACGAGGAAGGGGGGAAACATAGGATGAGGAAGAAGGTTAACAGAGGAAGAAGAAGAGGGAAAATGTAGGATGGGAAAGATTTAAAACAGGACGATGAAGAGGAGAAACGGAGGTGGAAGAAGAGGGGGACAAGAGGACGAGGAAGAAGGAAAAAGAAGGACGAGAAAGAAGAACAAAGAGGACGAGAAAGAGGGTAATCAGTGGACGAGGAAAAAGTAAAAATAGGACAAGGAAAAAGAAAACGGAAGGCGAAAAAGAATGAAAAAAGACGACGAGGAAGAAGGAAAACAGTGGATGAGGAAGAGGGAAAACAGAGGACGAGAAAAAAGGGCAAAAGAGGAGGACGAGGAAAAACAATCACTATAAAGAAGAGGGTGGGAAGAAGAGGACTGGCAGAGGGCAAAAGGAAAATTGACAAAGAATAATACACTCATTTTTGTACTTTTACTATCTTCGGTAATGCGACAGATGATCTCTTGATACAGCAAAGCTGCGTAGATACCTCGGAATTTCATTTTACACGTGCTTTCAGTAACTTTGCCTATTTCTTTAATCGTCTTATATCACAGAAAAATATGAAAAGTACTCTCATCTTGTGCTCCTTTGAAACAAGATTTCTAATGCACTTTAGAGAATAAATAATTTCAGTTATATACTTGAATGTATATATATATATGTCACAATAACAGGTCGGTCACATTGGCTTATCCAATTCAACGATATTGGAAGTTACTAAAATTATTCAATTCGTTGCCAAGCAAGATACGGCTATAATAATAATGAAAATAATATAAATCATAATAATAACAATCATCGTCGACAAAACTAAAGTACAGAGGTACCTCGATATGCGTCATTAATCGGTTCCAGATCCTTGGATGTATACCATATATGTTATTGGCATATTATGCACTGATAGGGTTGTATAAATTATTTGAAGTTTGAAGTTTAAAAATTGAACCCACATCATGTCACACGGGTTGTAACCCATGAGTGCTCCGTTCTTCTTCTAACTGAGGTCTATGTCCGAAGAATCTCAGCACAGTGCACAGGCTCTGTAGCACCGGCGAGGACCCTGAAATACTTTGGGTAGACTTTTAACTATAAATTTTGCCCAGGCAGCGCCGTTAGGTTACTCTTTACGATTTCGAAATACCAGGGGATTTTTTTTTACGTGCGCAACAATGCACGCGGGTGTTTGATCTCACTACCCAGATACCAGGGGTATCTAGAAGTCATAGTCCACATTAAAAAATCCTAGCCCTTACCGGGGATTGAACCCGGAACCTCTAGCACTCGTGGCGGAAACCATGCCTCTAGACCATGCCTCGATCACGCAATCCGCTGTATAAATTTTTTAAACGTTTCTAATACTTAACTAAAAACGCCATTAGATGTAGTAAAAAAAAACATTTAACCCCATTCTACATGTTGAGAAGAGTTGAGAGCCTACTAATTTGTTTCAAAGGGGAGTCCCCTTCCGAAAAAAAAAAAAAAAAAACTTCAGTAATCTGAAATTCTGTGTCTATATTCTGTATCTATATAGTCACATAAGGAGCCTCCAGGTCAACTATCCTTATGGAATGCTAATATTAATCCTAGAAAATCAAC
Source organism: Candidula unifasciata (assembly GCA_905116865.2). Taxonomy (NCBI): domain Eukaryota; kingdom Metazoa; phylum Mollusca; class Gastropoda; order Stylommatophora; family Geomitridae; genus Candidula; species Candidula unifasciata. The sequence goes on from CAJHNH020002112.1 coordinate 1,052,723, forward strand.
ATAGCTACAGAAAATACAGCGGTCGCACAGTTGTTAAGACAGCTTGTTATTATTTAGCTATATTGTTTCTCAAAATAAAGCACATCGAAACTGAGAGTACCGTTTTTGCTTGAAATAGTTCGGATTCGGGAGCTTGCTTTGTATGCTTATGTCAATGCATCATGTATCTATATACATTAACAATTAAAAAAAAGTGAAGAAATATCTTTTGTCATGCCTTTAGACGCCTCGGGCAAATGGGAAGGGCACCCATATATTACTGACCAATCGACACTAGGTGGGTAATGTGGTCAGCATTCCGTCGTCCGTCTTTACTTTCCAGGACAGACACCATGGTACCCACTTTAGACTGGGTCTACCTGCGACGCCCCATACCATGATAAAATCCACGCAGCCAGCAGTGGGTTTTTTCGTTCGCGGTACGTTGGAATTACGAGTCAGACTCGCAACACCTAAGCCACGGACACCGCAAGCGTCTGTATGACAAATGTTATTATGAGACCTTAAGTCAACACATTTGTACGTGGTGCGTTGATTTCTGTCACAGGCGTGAGGTAAAGTTAAGTCTAACGTGATGTGTATAAGGAGTTACTCCGTACGTCATTCGGGCGCCAGTCCTGCACTGTTCCAGTTTTACGGAACCTCACGCAAGACTCCTGCAGCACGTCCTCGTCGTGCGCCACGGATAATATCTCAAATGAGCATTAACAGAGCTATCAGGGGATCTCGGAGTTGGCGGCTCCCAGAGGTGTAGTGTCCTTGTGGCTCTTATCAGCTGCCCCCCAAACCGATGGGTGATAAAGCTTATCAAAACTAATTAGGAACATAAGTAAAGTGCTTGCCAAACGTACAACTACAATGAAAAGCTTCGGTTAAAAATGTGTGGGGTGAAGACAACATTGTGTTGCTGAGACTCTACCCTTGACCTAGAGATTTACCCGCAGCACAGACGAGTAACATCTCCTGTAACGTCTCGCAGCAAGATTCTACCTATGTACATCCTCTGTCAACCCTCAGTGTTGTCGCCACCGCGCTGAGCTACACCAAGACAGCAACCATCCATCGGCTGGTTAAGCCCAAATGTCTGACAAAAATAGATTCTACGGCACTGGAGCAAGCTCAAAATCCGACCATCATAAATCGTACTGACTGGGAAAAAGTCCAAATGTCCACATCCCGAGATCCCACTCGCCCGAGTGTTGGGACCAAACATATAAAGTCATGCCTGACGCATGATTCTCCATTCTGTCGTGCTAACAGCACGCTAAAGATGACAATCGTGCGATGAAAAAGATTGTCCCTATTCTTTGTGGTCACAAAAGTCCAGAACCCACGGGCTGCTCCACGCTGATCTCCAGAGGGCGCAGCCCATGTCAAGCGGGAAGCATAACACGGTTGTAAGGTTAAGCAGTTATGTACAGGACGTGACGGCATTCTGTGACGGTTCTGCATTTATGGAAGCCTCCTTAAATGGCGGGGAATGCCCATGATTTGCCCCTGCCTTCCCTTGAGGGCCAACCGTTCCACACAGGGCTGCCCCAAAGGGGGTACTCCGGGGCAACATCTGTGGAGAAAGGGACAAAGAGGACACCACACAGATAAGGTAACATCACAACCCACACAAAACAATGGCCACAGTCATCCTAGAAATAGGCCTGACGTCTTCCTTCGAAGTCGAGTACATCTGCCCGCGAGGCAGGGAACGGCAAAAGGCAGCAAAACGGTTGTACACGCAAAACTCCAGGTAAAAGCCAAAAGTCCAAGCGGACGATTAACCGGGACCTTTCGTCGGAATTCACAGCCGGTGAACAAAGAAGAAGAAAAAAGAACACATTTGTACAGGTCAGTGGTTCTCAACCTTCCTAATGCCGCATCCCTTTAATACAGTTCCCCTTGTTTTTGTGACCTTTAACCATAACATTATTTTCGTTGCTCCTTCATAACTTCAGTGAATATGTGTTTTTCGAAGGTCTTAGGCGACCCTTGTGGAATGGTCGTTCGACTCGCAAAGGGGGTCGCGACCAACAGGCTGAGAACCACTGGTATTGATTATAATGTAGGAGATATGCCCTCGTATGACGACCCCTGTGAAAACAATGTGACATCTTTGAACCAAGATATATCATTTCTAATTAATTTTTTTTTCTATATTTTTTAAATTTTCTTTTTGGGTCCAAGTGCAGAAATGTGCAACGCAAAAGTTGTTTTAAAAGAACAGGCAGGCAGACAAAAGGAGAAATTATTCTGAAATCCGGTGGGGCAGACTGACACACGGAATATGTAGCCTATAGAGAGGTCAGCGAGCGAAACAGAAGTACACAATAAGTGCATAAATGTAATATGCCAAATTTAATACAAACAGAAAAGGCTGACAGACAGATAGCTTCTGAAACCTAGTACGGAAGGCAAAACAAAAAAGAATCGTTACGGCTTGAAGAGGTTGACAGGCGACACAGAAGTGCAGGGACATTGTCTGATAAAAGGGAAAGTAAAGAAAAGTATTTAAAGGACCCTTTTCCACACCCTTCGGGAGTATTGGGTATATAGGCTATATATATATAGGCTATACCTATATTTTTAAGAAAAATAGGTACTTAGTGGGAGATGTGGTCAGCATCACGAATAAAGGAGGCCGGCATAATGCTGACCACATCACTCATCAAGTGTCTTTCTATATATATGTATAAATCAAGTTTGTGTGTTTGTTTATGATCTATAGACTCGGAAACTACTAAACCGATTTAGCTGAAATTTTCAGGACATGTTTGTTTTGATAACGGATTTTTACACGTCATGGTTTGAAATTCTACCTGTCATTGTTTGAGATAGGTGACGACATTTTTTAGGAAAATGTTCGAAACTAATATTTTCAGTTTAATGACATTTAATTAAAGCCATGTTCGTAGATGCACATGCGCAGTAATCGGAACGCAAGACTTCCACCATTCGCCAGGGAGATACGTACAGCCAACGCCTTCTCTAATAAATAGAGTAGGCCGTGGTACAGCAAACAAGACTATCTCTATAGTGCAGGCAATGAGTGCGACAATAACCATATTAGAAAAATTTCTATTTTCTGTCTTTTCAAACAACCCTCGATGAGTTGGAGAGTAGCCGATGGATTGGGGGGGGGGCGGTGGGGGGGGGGGGAGGGGCATCAAGCACTTTCTCGACGTCTGCGCAGACAAAGATTGCGACATTAACCGTGTTAGACACGCGCGATTTCTATTGTTGTGCCGTTTCAGTAATATATCTGGAATATCTGTCTATCAGAAAACAATTGCCCGTGGTTTTGAGTTGTGTTATAATCGGGACATAGTAGTAGGGACACAAATCTCAAATAAATTTGTTCTCTTTTCGTTGCTCCGATGGAGTGGTTGCTTGGCCGAATGGTTAGAACACTGGGCTCCCGTGCGGGAGACCAGGGTTTGAATCCGCAGTACAGTTTTTTTTACCCGGGGGCAAAATAAGTCCTCACCTGCACTGTTGTGGCGACAGCACTAGCCAAGTGACCCTTAATACTACAGGTATCGTACAGGTATGTGGGTAAACCAGTTGATAATTAAGTTTGACCATTTCCCACACTTATGATTTCATTTCAAACTTCCCGATTACTTGAGTACGCTGAATTTTCATAGATTTTAATTAATTTTCATTTAGGTTTAATTATTTCATCTGCGTTGGAATTTTAAGCTGCGCTGTTTACCATAGCGTACATTTCCTAATTATGGTGTATTTTTCCTGTTTTCATTGCTTTTCCCTTGGTTTTTTTTCTCCCAACTACTTCGATGAGGGAAAGAGTAGTTGTTGAATGGGGGGGGGGCACAAACTGTTTACTGAGAGAGCTTTAAGACACAGTCACTGCCTTACCCACTCAAAGCGGCAGCAGCAGTAGTAGTTGTGGTTGGGCCGTTACATCGTAGTGCTGTCATGCCGGAGACTACCGGTAAGATTATGGCGTTCTTCTGTCGGGGAGCGAAATTATACATCCCCACCTGACAAGTCCGTGGCGACAACACAAGCCATGCGGCACCAAATCTTCTGGCTCACGACTCCCTGTCTACTCCGATGGTAAAACAGATAACAGTGACATTATTTTAGTTATTGTGGTGGTGGTAGTGGTAGTAGTTGTACTGGTACTTGAAAGATGGTGTGGTAAATATTACACTAGCCCCATTTACTACCTATTACAATTCCTGCTACCCATTTTAGTCCAGATGGACAGGCATGTCAATGTCAGTTACCAAAAAAAAAAAAAAAAAAAATAGCCAGGTGATGATTTTCAAATCCTTCGAAGAGGGAGAGAGCAGTCGTCGGTGGATGCGGGAGGGGAGGGGTGATGACTGAAACTGTTAACTTGAAGAGCTTACCACATGATTTTAAAGTTTTCATTACTTAATTTGTTTATATTTTACGAACGCTACCTCTGCTATTTTATTTTTTTAACGACCTACTTTGTTATGTACAAATACAGTAGTAGCTTTATTTCCGTCTCCTATAAAAATACAAACAGCTTTGTAAATATCCATTTTTGTTACTGTGCTAATAATACTATTTAAGCGACCACTAATATAAAGACACAATTATATGGTATCTCTACATCTGTGCAAACAATGATTGCGACATTAACTATATTAGACTCGTGCGATTTATATTGTCTTTCTTTTTCAAAAACCTTTCATGAGGGATAGAGTAGTAGGTGGATTTGGTGGTGGTGGTGGTGGGGGGTAGAGTGGGGGGGGGGGAGGGGGGATCGAAGACTATCTCTGTGCAGATCGAAGACTATCTCCGTGGGGATCAAAGACTATCTCTATATCTGAACAGACAATGATTGCGACAGTAACCATATAAGACACGTCTGATTTCTATTTTCTTTCTTTTCCATTTAGCCAAACTATGCCACAACAACGCGTGGCCGGGTACAGCTAGTTGGTCTATAAAATATAGGTCTATCCCTTTATATTCCTGATAGGTTCGGAAGCGTGGAAAGGGTTTCCCTTTTAATTTACTTACTCTCCTAGTATGATTATTTATCAAAGACTAATGTCTTTGATGTGACATTTTTATCTATCCAGTTCTACTGCTAAGTGACTAGTTTATCTAGTTCTACTCTTATATTACTGGTTTGTCTAATTCTGCTGTATTATGTGACAAGCTAAGACGGTAACTAGTTTTATAAGGTTAGATCAACTCCATCAGCAGACTAAAAAGGAAGCAACATTTAACAATTTTCCATAATATAACTGACAACCTTCCGATCCGCAGGCGAGGCTCCAGCAGCTACACCACAGCGACTCCCACTGAAAACATAAGAGAAATGAAGATCACTTGAGGTTTTAATTTCTATTACGGCTTTTACAAAAATGGAAAACAATTCTAACGTTAGAAGAACGTGAGAATAAATTATCTTGAGATGTTTGGTGCTTGTATCCCCATGTGATCTGAACGTCAGAAGCAGGGAATTGGCATTCCTTCTGTGGTACTAGAAATTTGTCTTTTTTCAGTCTAGCACAGATAACTGTATCGATTTACTGTGTCCCAGGGATGTAGGGCCAATTTGTGGATTCCGGTTTAAGGGCAACGCAGTGTAAGGGAGATTAGTAGATATCATGCTAGCGACTTTTGTTCATTTCCGTAAGCAACAGAAGACATCTCCCACCAGTCATTGAGATTCGCTTGGAAAAGGATTTAATCATTATTTCCCTTGTTTGTTTCCGGCTGTTATGGAATTCGTTCTATATTTTCTGTCAATTCTCGATGAAGCGTATGAACCAGGCCACGTCAAATCCACATCTCTCCTGTCCTCCTTTAGATCAGGGGTGGGCAAACTATGACTAGCGGACCAAAACTGATCCCGTGGCTGACAAATAAGCAAAACACAAAAACATACGTGCAACAGGGACACTGCACTAATTACGTACTATCAAATACAATCGAAATTAACAGCCTTCTAGAAACTTTCATTTCCCGTTAAAACAAAGCAGTGACGGAATTAATACACGCCAATCAGGTGCCTTATGGCCTTGGCCTTCCCTTCTAGACTTCCAAAAATCTAGTCAAAAGCATCATGTGGCCCAGCCGTCATTGCGACATTGTATTTTCGTGGCGTAGTTATCAGTGTTCCTGACACACACGAAGCTTCTAGAACAGTCTACACAATGCCCTATATAAAGAGAACCCTTAGCCAGTCAAGATAGACACAGTTACCCTTACGTCCTTTTTAAAACGAAATTTTTTGTTCTTTGAAGCCCCACCCTGGCTTTTGCCAGGGGCCGCAATATAGGCAGGCCATAAATATGGCCAATTGTCTGAACGCAGTTTCTGGGACCTCTCCACGGCGATCCTCATCCGCATGGTGGCACTTTGTGTCATCTGGTGTTTATCGCTTGTGTGATGTCCTGGTGGGGTAGAAAGTCAGTCAGTCAAGATAGACTTCTTCTTCTTCTTCTTCTTCTTCTTCTTCTTCTTCTTCTTCTTCTTCTTCTTCTTCTTTTCTTCCACCTTGTACCTCATCGAAGTGTCGGGGGGAGATGTAATGTTCGTTGATGAGCTCTGTCAAGAGCACTATTAAGACTGATGTTCATTTCTATAAGGCTGTTCTTAATGCCATTACTCCATATTTTCCGAGGTCTTCCACTCGCTTTATACCCGTTGTAACGTTTTAGTGTGGCTCGCTGTGGCAGATAGTACCAGGGCATTCTTGTTAGGTGTCCAAACCATTTCATTTGTTGTTCTTTGATGACCTGTAAGACTGGCTTTATTCCTAGCATTCGTCTGATTTCATGTTTTTGTATTCTGTCTTTCCTTGAAACTCCTGCAGCTCTTCTTAGGCATTTCATCTCTGTTGTCACAATTTTACGTTCATTGGAGGATGTAAGTGTCCACGTTTCGCACTGATAGCATAATATTGGCCAAAAAATAGTTTTGATAAGATTCACTTTAGTACTCTGAGGTATCTGCTTGTGTGTCAACAGGGGAGATAGTTGACCCATTACTTGATTAGCTTTGGCACATCTGGAGCTAATTTCTCTGTCCAGTTTTCCGTCTGAAGTAAAAATTGCTCCCAAATACTTAAATTCCTCTGTTTGTCTCAGGGTGTTGTTTTTTAATTTAATTTCTAAATTGTCTTTATGTCTTCCCTATCATCATTGTCTCTGTCTTCGTAGTGTTTATTTTCATATTATATTCCTCCCCTTTGTTACTAATTTGATTTAGGTGGTTCTGTAGGCATTCCATATTTCTGCTATGAGTACCTGGTCGTCGGCGAATAGTAATTCTGTTATATCTTCTCTCCTGATTAAAGTCTGTTTCGCTACATATGGCGTCCATGTATGTTATGAAAAAGAAGCGGCGATAGTACACAGCCCTGATGCACACCAGAGTTCACTATAAAAGTTCTAGACAACCCTGCCCTTTGATCTTATGCAGCATTCACTACGTGTGTACAGGCTTTTGCAAATATAATGAGATGATTGCTGATTCCTTTTTTCCCATACATTCCCACAACATATTCCTGTCGACTCTATCGAAGGCTTTTTCTTGGTCTATGAATGTCAACAAACATGTCTTATCATGTTCTATTGCCCTCTCTGATAGTTGTCTCAATGTATAAATGGCATCTGTGCAACTTCTGTTTCGTCGAAAGCCCATCTGTGCTTCTGAAAGTTTATACTCTATCAATGGTCTCAGCCTTTTTTCGATGATCTTAGCATACATTTTCCCAGTGTGACTGAGAAGTGATATTCCTCTGTAATTAGTACATTCCCTCTTACTTCCTTTATTTTTCCACAGCGGGACAATGACAGCATGCCACCTGAAATATTCTCTTTAACCATATTGCTCCCGTTTCTCCTGCTGCCTTGATGGCCTCAGCTGGTAGATCATCAATACCTGTCGCCTTTAGTCTAGGCTCGGTTCGAATGACATATTTTACCTCATCCAATAATATACCTGGTTCTAGTTCCTCTACTGTTAGTTCCGAGTTGTTTTTATGTTCTTCCCTGCTTTTATCTGTTTTATTGTAGCTAAGTAATGCTTCAAAGTAATTATTCCACCTTGCTAAGATTTTAGTAGGTTCTATTAAAGGTTGGCCAACTTCATCATTTATAATTTCTGTTGGGTTGTATTCTTCATTCCTGTTTCTCATGCCTTTGATTTTTTTGTAGTAGTTTTTCACTGCTGATCTTTCTTCTTCAGCCAGCTTGCTTCCAAACTTTTCCCATGAATCTCTTTTTGCTTTTCTGATAGTTCTATTTACTTCTCTTCTAATTTTCCTGTATGTTATGTAATCCTCTTCTGTTCTGCTCCTCAACCAGATGCCATAAGCTTTCTTTTTACTGCTCACAATACTTCCTATTTCTTCAGACCACCATGTTGAGAGCTTACGCCCTATGTTACCTTTCCTTTTAGTTCCACATATTTCTTGTGCTATTTTCATAGTGGTGTCACTGAAATTCAACCATTCTGTATTTACCCCAAGAATGTTTTGTGGAAGCTGTTCATAATTTTCCTGTAATTTTTGCTGAAACGCTCGCCTGTTTTCTTCACACTCTAGTTCTTTCCATTTTATTATGTCACTTTTATTACATTTCTTTTTGGTTTGATAACTTATCTTGATTTTTCTGTCAAGGATCACCATCCTATGATCTGTATCTAAAGTCAAGTTTGGTATAACTCTCGCATCTGTAACTTGATGAAAGTCTCTTTTTCTCGTCAAGATGTAATCAATCTGACTCTTGGTATCTGGATCATTCCATTTATACCATGTAAAAACTTGTGTAGCTCTATCAAGATAGACAAGCAGACATAAAGGAGAGAAGGCAGAGAGAGCCAGCAGAATATTCTGCTAGACCAGACAGAGGATCTAGAATACTATAGAGTAGTCATAGACAGCCCAAGACGACAACTGCACAAAAGTCTGTTGAATGTTTATTTGTTATATATATATATATATATATATATATATATATATATATATATATATATATATATATATATATATATATATATATATATATATATATATATGTGTGTTTCAAATTAACTGAACGACGCGGTTTTTTCGGGGGGGGGGGGAAATGGGGGGGGGGGGGGGTATTTATTGTATCGGTTGAAAATATAATTAAATGTCAAAGGCTGAAATCTAAATTGTAACTTACAAGTGAAAAACGTTGGTGTAATTTTCCTTAGTCTCTTTTATGAAGAATTAAAAGTTTAAACAAGTGTTATTGAATTAAAGAGAAGTACAAAACGTATGTTGTCATGATATTTGTCACTTTGTACGTGGGGTCACATGATGGATTGTATGATGTAAAATTAGTTGTGGAAGAGGAGGAGGATGAGGAGGTGTTTTCCGTTTCTGACATAGAATTAGAAATATTATGCAGACATAAGAAGAAGAGGAACAAGAGTCAGGTATAGAAGGAGGAGGAGAAGAAGAAAAAGAAAAAGAAGTTGAGCGTTGAATCTCATTACACCACCATCAACTCAGCTTGATGACTGTTTCGTACGTTTGTATGAAAAAAAAAATCAAAATATCAACATGCAAAACAGTGATAACCGAAGCAGTGATAAGCAGAAAGTAACGTCGCCAAATGTTTGATGCTGCTAGTGAAACACGTGTTGCGGGAAAAAAAAACCTGGGACATTAGGAGAAGGTGTGTGTCGGTGGACTTTAATAATAAATACAAGGCGACGACCGTTCTTTTTCTGTGAACAGACACATTTAGGAATATATAGAAGTGAACAGTGAGTGGGTGTGTCTAGTCAGAGGCGTAGCGAGGGATTATAAACTTAGATCATCCGACAAAATATCGCGTTACCAAGAAATCTGGGTTTGTGTTTATAGTTTTTTTTTCTACATGGCCTGCGACCTTGTTCTTTTTCTTCAGCATTCCGAGCCTTAAGGTTCTTTACTGCAGATATCACCCGCCTCAATTCACCTCTCTGGTTGGCCTTCTTTTTCAGCATTCCCAGCCTTAAGGTTCATTGCTACAGATATCACCCGCCTCCATTCATCTCCCTGGCTGGTCTTCTCTTTCCAGTTAGTGACACCAAGTGTTTGCAGGTCTGTCTGGATATTATCTCTCCATCGTCTTCTTGGTCTGTCTCGTGGTCTACGACCATTCATCTCCCTGGTATATACAGTTTTTAATTCTCTGTCATCTGACATTCTTTCAATATGCCCCAAACATTTCAGTCTATTAGCTCTCAGGATGCCAGTGATCAGTGGTGATTTAAACAGATTATGAATTTCGTTATTGCTTCTCACTCTCCTTTCACCGCTGTTTGCATCTTTGATGGGTCCAAAGATTCGTTGTAAGGCTCTGTTTGCGAAAACCTGACTTTAGCAGATGCCGAAGGGCATATTATACTTTATTTTCATATTGTATTTTAGATTTGTTTCATCTCTCCGCATGTTGGAGCAGTTGAAGTTTGCACCCAAGTACTTGTATGTTTCCGTTCGTTTGATTTTCATATTATCGACTTGTATGGGGCCGGAGTTTATACCCTTTCCCTGTCTAGTTATTATTATGTATTCTGTCTTATCTTGATTGATAACTAGTCCCATTTTTTGAGCTGATTCTTTTAAGACAGTCAGTGTTTAAACAGTCTCTACGTAATTTTCTCCAACAATTTCAATGTCGTCAGCATATTTAAGTATTCTTGTAGTTTCTCTATAGTACACTCTTGTTTCAATTTCCTTGTGATTTTCTCCAGGGCCAAGTTGAAAAGAAGTTGTGACAGAGAATCACCTTGATTTAAACCAGATGTCATTTAAGCAGGGTATGCTTTATTCCTTTATATATGATAAACATAAGTCCTTAAAAGAGAATAGGGGCTATTGAGCTGAAAATCTATAAAAGGATTCTCAGAATATCTTGGACGAAAAAGAGGTGAAATACTGACATCTTGAAAGATCTGAACATCAAGGAAGATTTGCTAATAAGCAGCATCCTGTCTGGAAGCTGAGATATTTTGGTCACGACGGATTGGAAAAAAATAATAGCAGAAGGTATGGTACCAGGAAGGAGGGGCAGAGGCCGACCAACACGAAGATGGGTACATGATGTGGAAGAGCTGGCGAGAGACAGAGTTTCTTTCAGGCAAACCGTGAGGAGAGCGACGTTCTGCAAAGGACCTGATACATGATGATGACATCTTTTTTATATTCCCAATTATGCTGATTTACTGTTCATCTGTTCTGTCGAAATCCACTTGGTAATCTCCCAGTATGTCTCTGACGTATGGATTTAGCCTGTTTAGCAGTATTGCCGATAGTATCATATAGCTTGTAGACAATAGTGATATTCCTCCATAATTTTCACACTTATACTGCGACTATGTTGGTAATTCTAAATTTTGCCCGTTGACAAAAAAAAAAAAAAAATGCTACTTGAAAGTTTGTCGATCTCAGTGATCTGGTACTTTCTAACCCAGCGTACGTGTACTTTGTCAACTGCAGTGAGGGAGGGAAAAAAAAACAACAACAGAAACACTGAAGGGCCTAACAGTATGCATTGAATAAGATAAGGATACCAAAGTAAATGGTGATTCTGTTGATCGTTAGAGATGGTGAAACCTTACAGCCAAAACCTATTGGTGGGGTTATTTCATTTCTCAAAGTACAAGTAATTTTAGCAATAAGCTTTTAGCTCGTACACGTGGATGGGAAACATGCTTGCCGATGAGCAGATGGCAGCTGAAGCCTGAAGCCAGAAGGTATGTCCTATGGAAGTTAAGAAGGCCGCGTAATGCTTACCATATTACCCACCTAGTGCCCATTGGTCTGTACAAATACGGGTGCTCTTCCCATATGGCGCTGCGCCTAAAAGGCGTAAAAAGGGATCTTTACTTTACTCTAACTTATTTTATCAGTGGGTTCTGGGGCCCTATTGTAGGGAGAACAAAAAAAGACCCACTGCCTACCTAAAAGCATGTCGTAAGATTCGACTAACTGGGAGCTTCCTTCGAAATCGTAGTGAATCTATCTGTTGTTATCGATCCAGCAGCGCATGAGCTTTCGCCCTCTGGCCCAATGCCATGTAGTTGAATTTGCATGTTCGCACATCTGCCTGAGAGGCAAGGAACCAACGGCCTCCACGCAAATGTCAGATCTGTGAAGAATGCGCCTGCACCTCTAAGATTCTGTCAGTGGACGAACAATCATAATTTTTCCCCTGGAGTTTACAGCTGGTGAACCCGGACAAAAACAAAAAGGTTATTATTTCATTTACCATTTATCCTATGGTGATGATGTTTTTTTTTTACCTAAACAAGACTCAGGCTCTGTAAAAGTTCTCTCTCTCTCCCCCCCCCCCCCCCACCACCCAATTTTCCCTTCCTTGGAAAACGTGTAAGAGGTTTGAGGTATCCCGATCTTACCCGCTTCGGATGCAAGTGACACCTGGCTGGCGTAGCTGTCACTGGCGACCTAATTATAACTTCTCTGGAGGTTGAACAGGGTGTGTGGGATGTAGCGTGATGTATGTATATATATATATATGTAAGTTGTACCCCATCAGGACATCACACAAGGGGTAAACACCCGGTGACACAATGTGCCACCGTGCAGATGGGGATCACCCGTGGAGAGGTCCCAGAAACCTAATTCAGCAGTTAGGCCGTATTTCAGGAGCTGCTATATTAGGGGCCCCCGGCAAACGCCAGGGTGGGGTTTCAAATTACTAAAAATTACATCCTATAAGGCGATGTCAAGAAGCTAATACACCGTTCATGTTTGATGACTATAAACGTTGGCATTGGCCACTAGACGTCCGACTGCCGATCGGAAGATCGTGGGTTCGCGTCCTGACGGAGACAGACTGTTTTTTTTTGGGGGGGGGGGGGGGGGGAAATGATTTTTTACTCTCAGGTCGACCCAGCCTTGAGTGGGTACCATGTGCAGTCATGGAAAGTGAAGTCAGCCGGCGTAATGCTGACCACATCACCCACTTAATACTGATTGTTATAAAAAAATAAGGGTTTAGCCAGCCCTATATTCCCAATACACCTAAATACGTGGAAAAGGGACCTCTTATATACATATGTTTTAGTAATTGACCTTAGCTATAACTGTGTTAAATATGGAAGAACAGTATTTTTGGTTTTAAACGTACTCCTTAACGGTGGCAAGTTTTCAATTGTGACTGCACAACAATTTATTATCTCATTTCCTGATACTGAAAGTGCATCATCCTAATACTGTTAGCAGTTTGACCACTAGAATCGATTGTGAATAGAGCTGTAATGTAAATATAATACTGGAAAAAAAAAGAATAATAAACAAGATACATCATAGCATATTTTGCAGTGACTCCACATACGGGGATTACAAAACTAGAAACGGCAATATTTTCAAAAACAAAATATAGTAATTTAAAACACTCTCATTCAGTCTCAACGTGTTTAACATCAGAGGTTCAAGGTGTAGTAACCAGAGACATAAAATCGGCCCATCTTGCTTTCGTTAGGCTGATAGGCAACAACATATGAACACACGATGAGTTCCTGGAGACTTAAAGAGTATATTACCAATTACTGATCAATGCTGTGTCTATCGACACCATACTATACTGGGAATTCCTACAAATTCCCCGTCTCAGTGTCTATCGACACCATACTACACTAGGAATTCCTGCAGATTCCCCGTCTCAGTGTCTATCGACACCATACTACACTAGGAATTCCTACAAATTCCGCGTCTCTGGCAGCAAATGTGAACAGTAAATGTCTATTGTTCTTGGAGCACACTGGCTGTACACGTTCTCTTATACGCCCGTTCTAGCCAGACCACACGTAATTGTAAATTAATATAATCTTTTGTATATCTTCTCATATAAAATGTTTTGAGGAGGCCTGTCAGATACATTATAAGTGTTTTAGCCACTGTCTCGTCTACCACGACCTTTATCTTCACTTTTGCTGAGAATTTGTTTAACTGTTTTTATATATTTTGGTGTTTAGACGTTCATCATCCTTGTGTATCTCGATTTTAAAACTTTTTAAAACACACACATGCACACACTCACATATACAAACACACATAACACCCACAAGCATTCGTACAAATGCAAGACTGTAAAGTCTATGCATCAAAGCAAACAATTTGGACAAGTAAAGTAACTAAAAACGATTGCTTGGGGGAAGACTAATACAGGAACACTCTTCATGAAGCTATAAGAAGGAGGCAGTATTCTTTGGTTCATAAAATGACAAAGTTTTAGAGAAAGAGTGGGAAGAGCCAAGAGGAGAGAGGGAGGAGGAGAAATATGTGAATAGATTGAGAGGGGAAGATACAGAGGGCAAATGATGGAGACAGAAGGAGCGATATATAGAGAGATGAAAACAGTAGGTGACATAGGGTGAGTGAAAAGTAGCATAGACAGGCAGAGACAGAGATAAAAAAAAAAAAAGAGAGAGAGAGAGAGAGAGAGAGAGAGAGAGAGAGAGAGAGAGAGAGAGATTTGGGCATATGAAGAAAGGGAAACATAAAGAGAGAGGAAAACAGGGATGGGAGTAGAGTCGGAAAAAAAAGGGAGAGAGGGTATACTGAGATAAAGGGAGACGGGAGAAAACATATATATTAGGGTGAAGAAAAAGAGGCTATAACAGGCGGGGAAAGACGTTGAGAGAGGAGCAACCAAGCCTTGGGAGGAAGAGCAAAAGAGAGATAGGAGAGAGAGGAGAGAGAGAGAGAGAGAGAGAGAGAGAGAGAGAGAGAGAGAGAGCCCGTAGGATCTCAGAGCATAATGTAGCAAATGGATAGACTAGCAACAGAAGAGGCAGACACATACCGCTAGAACAGATGCTCGGTGGTCTAAGAGCATGGCATGATTGAACAACTCAATAGACGCAGTCCAGAAAAAAAGAAAGAAAAAAAGACCCGAGATCTGTGAAGTGACATGTTCGCCATATATCAAGGTACTTGATGCACTATCAAAGCAAAGCAACTGTTTCTTCTCTAGGTTTCGCATTTAACTCTTTAAGAAAATACGCTCCTTGAAGTTGGAATTCTTTGAAATTGAAATCAGCCTCAGTGCCCGTGATACAGTTAAACTATTTATATCAAAGCGCGAGTCATTTCACATGCATTCTAATCATATTACCTAATACTACATTGTCTGGTTTTCCAACTTGCTAAGCAGATCTACCCTAGAGGCAATTTAAAAAAAAGTTCATGGGTTCACAGTGCAAAGTAACATGGGACAATACATTTCTGAAGCAACCAAATATATAAAAAAAAAATGTAGCAACTATGATCAATGGCTGAATGAACAAATGAATAAACATGAGATCCCAAGAGGCAACGGATTAGATTATTAAGACAACTAATGTCCACAAAACAATGTATTATAAGTGGAATATTGATGGAAAAACATGCTAACGACAGGAGCGGTGTATTATTAAAAAAAAATAAAAGATACACATTTTGGAATAGGTTTGGGGCGGGGCGGGAGGGGGGGGGGTGGGGCTCTTAGGCCCCCTTACACGTTTTGTAGGGAATGGGGCTCAAGCAAACTAAGTCTTGTTTAAGAGCGTAATCATGTGTATATAATGTGCTGAGTGGCAATTGCATATAATATTGTATTTAAAAAATTATCTAGTATAAAATAGTTAAAGGCAAAGAACCCTTTTCCACGCCTTTAGGCGTATTGGGCATATAGAGTTAGACCTATATTTTATTGACCGATCAGCACTTGGTGAGTGATGTGGTCAACATCCCACAGGCCGCCTTTACCTCCCAGGACTGCACCTGGTACCCCCTCAAAGCTGGGTCGACATGAGAGCAAAAGTCATTTACAAAAACCATCCGGCTCCGTCAGGTCCCGAACTAACGACCTTCCGATCCGCACGCGTGAGTCTAGCCGCTACACCACGGTGACTATGTATATGCTATGTGTGTATATATATGTATATACACATACACACACAAATACATGCACTCAAACATGAACATACACACATTTAGAACACAAAGCCTGCTAGATCTGTCGTGACAGTGACATAACTTTCCATGAGTATGAACCTGAGCATAAGTTATTGATTAATTTCATATAACCCACTGACAGAGCCTAGTACTGTGTCATTCTAATGATGTGTTTTTGTTAAAACTGAAAACAAATTGCATTAGATCTTAACGTGCTGAAAACAAATATTTACTGTTAAAAAAAAAATTAAATTAAAAATTAAAAAAGCGCATAGTTATTATATTGTGTTCCGCTATGTAGCTATGCGTCTCTCTCTCTCTCTCTCTCTCTCTCTCTCTCTCTCTCTCTCTCTCTCTCTCTCTCTCTCTCTCTGTATGTGTGTGTAGTTAGTAGTGAAGCGAATGGGTAACCATGCGTTTTTTACTTTTTCAAACACTATAGAGATCATAATGCTACCAGTGACAAACATGGATCCTTACTACAGCTAGCGAGCGGAAGATCGTAACAATAGAGATGAGATGTCTTGGGAGAGCTGCCGGAATGACAAAAAGAGATAAAATCAAGAATGAAGAAATTAGAAGAAGAATGTGACTGAAACCAGTCATACAATTCATTAAAAAACAATGAATGAGATTGTTTGGCCACCTAACCCGAATGCCCTGGTACCAACTGCCACAAGAAGAATGAAGAAGAAAAAGAAAGAACAAACAGAAGAATGAAGAAGAAGAAGAATGAATTGTGAAGAAGAATGAATTGAGCAGAAGAATGAATTGAGAAGAAATAGAATGAATTAAGAAGAAAGAGAATGAATATATATCAAGAAGAAGAAGGATGAATAAAGAAAAATAAAGAAGAAGAAGAAGCAGAATGAAGAAGAAAAAGAATGAAGAAGAAGAAGAAGAATGATTGAACAAGAAGAATAAGAACGAAGAAGAATGAGTGAAGAAGAATGAAAAAGAATGAACGAAGAAGAAAAAGAAGAAGAAAAAGAAGAAGAATGATTGAAGAAGAAGAATGAATGAATGAAGAAGCTTTAGGAAGAAGAAGGATTAAGAAGTCGAAGAAATCAGAATGAAATGCCAAGGGAGAAGTTGCCAGGAAAGACCCTGCTAACCTTACAATATAACTCACTAAGGTAGTTCGGTTTTTTTCAAGCGGTCAAAATCTATGGGCTAATGAACAGCAGGGAGCAAAGGCAGGGCGTGGATTAGTTACGTGCCTGGCAGACCAAATGCTTTTGATGTTAATCTGCTCAGCGTTGTTTTCTTATGAATATCTTGGAAAGATATAAAAGCAAACAAAAGGTTGAATCAGTCAGCTTGACATTATAACTAACTCAATGACAAGTGAGCGTTGCGGCGAGAGAGCCTTCATCAGTACATTACATGAATATACAATACCACAAATACGAATGCTGAAAAATCACTTAGCTGAAGTATGTCCCAGAGAAACAAGTTCTCACTACGACTCGGACTAGAATCCGTGCCAATCAGAATATTGGTGAAATAAGGACAATATATGTCATGGTGGTCACGTCACGTTTTGAGTGCCGATTGTTTAGTAAATATATGGGTATATTGCCAAATAATGTCAGTGAAGTGAAAAGAACCTTTGACTTATCCCCTTAAATATATTAAAAAAGTAACAGCAGATTTCATAGCGCTGTGAGGTAAGCGGAAGTCAACATAAAAAATTGCCTTTAACACAAATGTATTTTTTTTTAAATTCACAGGAAAAAAAGTTTCTTATCAAATAAATATGAAAAGGGTAAAAATCATACACCAGTCGCTAATCTTAAATTCTAAATAATAAATTGGAAACATGGTACATTAACTCGTATAACATTATGGAATGGAAACCTCACAGATAAAAAAAGCTTCCTTACATTCTCAATATAAAAGGAAACGACTTCAAAGTTAAAACAGTTCTCAGCTTACCGAGAAAATGTCAACACCAGTAACTGTAAGTCAGAGTTACATTGTCACTACTGCATCTTATTTGCAACTTATCGTTTCTGAGCCTCAGGATTTAAGACCGCCTTGCTAGCGTTGTCAGCTCGGACTGTGTAAGGATTATTTGCCTCTAAAACATGACCTTACAAATGATTCTCAGCTTCTTCTTTGCGTTGATCGGCTGTAAATTCCAGGGAAAGGTTCTGGTTGTACATCAACTTCTGAACTCCTGTCTTGTTCCAGAACGTGAATGTTGTGTGCACATCCGTTTTACAAATCTGGCTCACGTGTATGCAGACTGTTGGTTTCTTGACTCTCAGGGAAATTACTCCAACTTGGAAAAAAATAAAATAAAAAAAAGCTCTCAGTTAGTCGACTCTTACGACATGCTTTTGAGTAGGCAGTGGGTCTATTCTTGTTTCCCACACAATGGGGCTCTGGAACCCAAACGAGGGACTGAGAATTCAAAACTGTGTCTCCCACATGAGAGTCCAGATGTTTCAACCCTTCGGCCAGCCATGGTTACTATGAAGTTCTCATCATCATAAACCAATTCTCCCTTTAAGCGTCATGGGAAGGAATAATTTGCGATCCAGTTGTCACATACCGCTCGTGTCGCGTGCCTGATTTAAGGATTGCTCCTTAAGAACCAACAGCACTCTGAAATAATAATGTTGAGGCCTCGGCTCGTATTGGTCTAAGGGATATCCCGTGGCCAATATACGCTTAACTTATTTAAGGAGTAGGGCAACTCCTTCCTATATATATATATATCAAGACAATCAAGATGCTTTCCAGTGAATGGAGTTCAGGACTTAACGTCACAGCAATGATATTGAAAGAGCCAGACAAAGTTCCGAGATTACATGAATCATCACAGTGAATCATAGGTAGCCTTGTAAATAGAGCATGTGGTATGTCTTTTCAGATGTTACTTATCCAATCTGGTAGGTCACTTATCCCCTCAGTCCACAGTAATTTAAACCGGCTGACTCAATAGATCGCTTTTTCTCTGGTTGATCTGGTAAACACAGATCGTCTCACATATGAGGACAAAGAAACTGCTCTGGAGCCCAACAAAGCTCCTGAAGAAGGCTTCTTTAGATTGATGACACAGGTGGCCTGTAATACTGTCTCTTAGCCACTGGAACTCACACACAAGCTCCTGCCATGTTGAAGTTGTGGCAACAATAGGTAGGATTATGGGTAGGTTTGGTGATAGGGATGGTATGGGTTGATGATTGTTGGCTGGACTGTGACTCGTTTGCCTGACTTCTAAGGAGATATCATCCTATCAGGAAAGAACTCAGAATTAGTATTCATCTTAAGATTCACACACCAAGCTCAATTTATCTCCCTCTACCCTTCTCAGTCACTCAGAGGATAACTCTCAAGAACAGGAGACAATGTCCCCTTCATTTATCTGTCAGTAAATCAGTACACCAGATAGAAGACAAGGTACACAGTGAAGATAGATAGACAATACTACACATAAATCATCCTCTCTCCACCTTCCCATCTGCACCCGCAGACAAACATTCTATCCCGTTCGTACATGGAAATATTTTATATCTCCACAATCTGCCCACTGCACACACAAGGTTGTTGTGCTAAAAAAAACCTCTGACTCAGAGCCTAGCTTGCTTACGTGCGACCCAGTTACATATGTCTGCTAGTCGACACAGACTCCGTTGTCTGGCTAGAGAATAATTAACTTGCTGGGTTTAATATCTTTATAATGGTGTGGGTCATGTAGAGCACGAACTATTAGCCTGCGAAGGGAAAGGTTTGATTTTAGGGGCTTGAGTGTCTGGACATCATGAACGGCTCAGTTCTGTGCGGTCACACAGCTGAATCTTCCCTCCCTGCAGCAGTGGCCAACTTTAAAGATACATATATCAACGTACTCGTAAACTATAATCAACTTACCCAAGCTTAGGAATCCTTTGAAGATTAAACTGGCGTTTTGAATACGCTTAAGTTTAATGAGAGAATGAAATGTCTCTCGACACCCCAGAGATCTGGCAAAGAATGCCCACCCAGATTCCGCTTGGCGTCTCTAGAAAAGAAGTCTTGTATTCGTGCCCAATGAGTAAAAAGGCTTACATGAATTTCTGAACATTATTCAAGAAATTATCTATCCCACAGTTGCAAGTTTGAAAATGTAGACTTCTCAAAACAGCTAGAGGGTCTAGAAATCTTTATTCCACCAGATAGAGGTATATATCAATAGGCAGGACTATATACCCCCCCCCCCCCCGGACGGGTTTAAATTTGAAATGTAACCTGTCCGCTAGGGATGTCAACGTCACGACTAGTCCACAGTGTAGGGTTGGCTGTTCACTCCGCGACACTAGTGCACGTTGACTGCCACTGTCTATTGTCATGCCGTGAAGGCGTAGAGTGTCTTTAATGTTGTCGATCCATTTTGTTGTAGCTGATCTTCTGAGATGTAGTGCTTGTGATGGTATTTGATTTTGCTGCATTCTAACGAGATGGCTAAACCACTTGATCTGCTGTTTCTCGATGAATATAGTACAAGGTGTCGTTCCCACTTTTTGCCTGATAGTTTTATTATTCACTCGATCTCGGATGGTTATGTTAGCTGCTTTTCTTAAGCAGCTCATCTCGCAGGTGGTGCTTTTGCGTATATGGGCTTTAGTTAGTGTCCATGTTTGGCACTGGTAGCTTAGTGTTGGAATGAATATGCTATTAATAATCTGTCTCTCTGCACTCATAATTATGCTTGGATGGCCTAATGATGGTGACAATTGGTATATAAGTGCACTTGCTTTCTGACATCTGGTTTCTTTTTTTCTGTCAATTCTTCTAACATCTTCTGTGATCATACTTCCTAGATATTTAAACTCCCTAACTTGATATATTTAAACTTCCTAACTTGATTCAGAGCAGAACCATTCAGTTGTGTGTATAGTAGTTCTACTCACTTGCATTGTTTCGGCTTTGTTTACATTGATCTTCATGTTGTATTTACTGTATGCTGAGATTAACCTGTTAATGTGGTCTTGCAGTCTATCTTCTTCAGGACAGAACACGCACTGGTCGTCATCAAATAGTAGTTCGTTTAATGTGGGTGAATCGATAACCTCTCCTGATGTGTGTACTTATAAAGGTCTACGTTGTCTTCTTGGGTTCCACGTGATAACTCGTGGTCATCCCCTCCCTGGAAAACCTCGGTTAATCCGAGTATCTGGCTTCTCTCGGTTTTATGGTGACTCTGGGGCTTTGCCCCCAACCTTCTTAATCAGCGTGAAAATATCCTACATTACACTTTTCTTTTTCCATAACGGTACTATTAGTGCCTGTTTCCACTCAGCTAGAACTTTTTTTTTCTAAGCTTTATTAAAAATTCTAGTAAGCCATTTAACATCCACTTCTCCGCATGCTTGGATCCCTTCTGTATTAATTCCATCCAGACCTGGTGCTTTGTTTCTGAGGCTGTTCTGTATAACTGCTCTTTCTTTCCCTGCTATAAAATTTAGTTCCTCTTGTTCGCAGCTTTGAGGTACAAAGTTAAAATTATCTACGTTGCCTGTGGGGTTGAGAAGTTCTTAAAAATACTCTGCCCATCTTGCCAACCTCTGTTGTGGATTAAATAGAGGTATGCCTCTCTTGTTGTTGATGATAGTTGTTGGGATGTAGCTTATGTCTCTTTCTCTCATAATTTTTACATGTTTATAGAATTTTCTAGGGGAGTTCTTGCTGAGGGTAGCCATCTATTGACCATAATTTCTCCAAGATTCGTCTTTAGATGTTTTAATTTTGTGTTTTGCTTCACTTTTTACTAATCTGTAATGTATACAGTCTTCACGTGATTTTGATTTTATCCATTTTTTTTTATTTGCCTCCTTCTTTCCGAATATGTTGTCTTTAACTTCGTTGTTCCACAAAAAAGTTGTTAAATGATGAAGTAAATGTTGAAAACTACTGCTGAAAGAAAAGTCTCCACTCATAAGAAAATTGTCCACTCTTTGACTGCGTATTGTAATGTCTGTTAATGATGGGATACGCATTATACTATACTGCGTAACTAGCAGATAAATGATGCTCAGATGAGTACAGCTGAAATTAACATTACTGCAATCAGGACGCAATACTAATCAATAATAGGCAAATATGATGGGATCGTTGCATACAAAAAAGCTTGCAAAATATTTTCAGTACTGATGTATCGTCAATTGAAGTGTGAAGACGTCTGTCTGTATGCAGGTCTGTGGGTCGATCTGCATGTCCATCTATATATACCGCTATCCACTATGTATCTGTTTTTCTTTCCTGTCTCTTTCACTGTGCCTTTCTATCTGCATACCTGCCGTCCGCCTGTCTGTATATCTGTATGTCTACGTTCTTCTTCTTCTTCTTTTTCTTCTTCTTCTTCTTTTTCTTCTTCTTCTTCTTCTTCTTCTTCTTCTTCTTCTTCTTCTTCTTCTTCTTCTTCTTCTTCTTCTTCTTCTTCTTCTTCTTCTTCTTCTTCTTCTTCTTCTTCTTCTTCTTCTTCTTCTTCTTCTTCTTCTTCTTCTTCTTCTTCTTCTTCTTCTTCTTCTTCTTCTTCTTCTTCTTCTTCTTCTTCTTCTTCTTCTTCTTCTTCTTCTTCTTCTTCTTCTTCTTCTTCTTCTTCTTCTTCTTCTTCTTCTTCTTCTCTCTCTCTCTCTCTCTCTCTCTCTCTCTCTCTTTCTCTCTCTTCCTCTGTGTGTGTCTCTTTCTTGCCTTTCTCTTTCGCATCGTGTTCTTTATGTCTCGCTATTTCTTTGTCTTTTCATCCGTACATCTCAAAATCAGCCTGCCCGTTTGTCTATCTGCTTACTTGTTCATCTGTCTGTCTGTTTACGTGCCTGTCGATCCGTCCGTCTAAAGCAGTCTGTGAGATTGTCTGTCTACCTATATATCTGCCTGTCTCTCTCTCCCTATATTGCTGTCTGTCGCCTCCTAAGGTCAGAAAGGAATGACAATGTTTATCTGCGTATCGGTCTATGTGATCCAATCACCACGCATTCCATTCCACCCTTAAATGTATCATATAAGGTCCACATTTTTTTATGTGTATTTGTGAATGAATTTATGTACTATGTGTGTAAGTATATATAAACACACACAAAAATACATGTATCTATACAAAACCGTACATAAACACACCTGTGTATGTACGAGCAGGTTTCAAGTGTAACCAAAAAAGTGTGATAGAAATTACAATAACCACGCCACTGTCCTGTAACCTGTCAATATCGACGAGGAAGCCAAGAGTACTAAGCGCGTGACCCCGCGGTGCACACGAACGTGGAGACGTCATAATATCAGATTAAAGATGGCCGCCGCACATTTGGCATGCACCAAAGAGAATAAGCGTTATATTGTCCGTGTTTTTTATCAATGAAGGTGTAAAAGCTAAAGTAATTATCGCAGAATGAGGGCCCAGTTTACAGACATTTCATTCCAGTAATGTATGAGTAGAGTAGAAAGTTTCTAGAATGTCTCTGCATTGGAACCCACAGAGGCATAGAAATAAAGGGAGTCTCCACACCCTCTCCCAAAACACACACACAAACACACATGGAGAAGGAAGCTAGAGAGTGAAGTTAAAGAGATCGGCAGTCCATGGGAATAGCTGCATGCGATAGCGAAGGATACAACCTCACAGCGTGAGTTAGTGGACGGCTGTACTCCACTGGGGGTAAGAAAGGCAGAAGAAGAAGAAGACAGTTTCAAAACTGCGTGACTTCTTTACCATACAGCAGACACATGTACACGCATTTATATTATGTAAATACAAGAGAGATCGACAACGCACTGTACACACACACCTTCATTATGATAATTTTGATCATGTTAATTTCCGCCACTTGTCAGCCAGAAGCTGCACAGTGGATGATAGGCAGAACCCTATGTTATACCGATAAATCTCAACTATGTCTGAGTTTAAATTTTTAAGTTAGGCCATTTGCACTGAAGAAAATTGATATGTCTGCGCCAACAGTGTTTATAATAGGGTGTCTTGAGCTGTCAACAAGATTTGTTGTTCAAACTGTTCAAGCACTTAGACACGACACAGATAGACTAAGATGTCGCTGCTGGGATTAATGATTTCATTGTGTATGCAAGTAACATATAAAGAACATTCTCCACACACTGAGTTGCATTCTAGAATTTTAAATTTATATTAACACTGATTCCCAAATCGACACAAACTACAACTGTAAATGGAAATATTCTGGTAGGTAAAGATGCATGGCCTGACACGGAATACATCCACCCCTGGGTGTCGATTTAAAGAAATGAAAGGACATCCTTAAGACGAATTGAGTATGTACTCTAGCCTCATATTGCAACAACTTGTTCAATATTTAATGGGCGAAGTAGTGAACATCAAGTAGCTGGATTTGTAATCCACAATTAATCTGTTGTAACAGTTGCTTCCATCGACGATGCATTTATAGTGTCGGACTGTTTGTATTGGCATTTCCGACTGCTGGATTACGCCCTAATGCGTGTGTATGTTATTCGATTTGCTAAGGCTTTTCGCTATGCAGCTGAAGCTCCAAATACATATTACCTGATTTCACAGCATTTTTAGGTAGAAGTAACATGGGAGGCTAGGGCAAAATATAAATAAATCTCATATCTGTGCATTTGAACCTACTACTTTTAGAATGACTGGTAAAAGTGACAGGTACTATGCTATCGAGGCTTCCTTGAAAAAGTGCTCAAGACCATAAATACCATCAACTATGGAGAGCACACCAAAATCCATGTAATATTGTACAACGAGCTGGTTTGTTCATTGGGACGCCTACTATTTGTTCATTAAGACAAAGGGGTCATTTAATACGAATTCATTTGTCACTGTACCTTGGCGACCCGAAACTTTGAAATAGAAGAATAAAAGCACATGAAGTGCCACAAACATCACCCTCTTTATCAAATGATTTACTGAACTGCATTGATGATAATGCCGCTCCCTCGCAGGATGAGAAAAGCGGGTATCAAAGTCAAAGCACGTCTTGTCCCGACACACTTACTTAGCTCCTCTTGGTCATACTTTATCTCCGACTACCTGGGCCTAATGTTTTTTTTTTATAAAAGCTCTAATATATATATATATATATATATATATATATATATATATATATATATATATATATATATATATATATATATATATATATATGTCATTGCTGAAACACTTTAAACAAATGAACACTGTCACAACTAGAACATATTGATATCGGAATGTTTTTTTTCCCTACACAGAATGAAGTTTGAAGTACATATGAAAGGTTGCTCCGTCATTAGAAACTTTGTTGTCCTACCCCTTCTACATATTGACGAAAAAAAAAAAAAAAAAAAAAACAGCTCATTATCTGACTCTAATAGTAAACGCCATCAACTAGCAGGGTTATATACATCGAGCTTCGTTTGCTTTTCTATCCTGAATAACCATTAGTTAATCGTTTGTTTGGGATAATTACCACATTGTGTTCTTATAGCTGTTAACGGAATTTGTACCCTCTTCACAGCCATTTCAGTATCTTGACCCTTAGCCCAAGAACGGAACGACCATGGCACTCGCCAGGCTGCTGTCTCCAACATCACGTATCATGTGCTGACACCCATCCTTGTCCTGACCCCAGACCCATTATTTGCATTTTTCTCCTCTATTTCTCTTACCACAAATATTTCCAGTAGCCACACTATGTTCTGATTTTCCTCTTTTTATAATAATTACCAAGCGACGTCCGTGGCTTAGGGGATGCGAGTCTGACTCATGACTCACACGTACCGCGATCGAAACCCACTGCTGGCTGCACGGATTTTGTATCGTGGTATGGGGCGTGGCAGGTCCACTCAACCTTAAATGGGTACCAGGATGTATGTCCTGTGGAAGTGAAGGCGGCCGGTGTAATGCTGACCACCTATTTTCGATTGGTCTGTAAAAATATTAGTGCTCTTCCTACGTGCATGATGCGCCTAAAATCATAGAAAGGGATCTTTACTTTAAAAAAAAAAAAAAATAATATGGCAATCTAACTATGACTGTCTCCTTCGGATGACTGTGATAAGTTGTCTTGAGGCAATCACGCTCTTTAAAAGATCTATGTTACTCATTTTAGATGTCCAATGTGTTTTGACTATTTTCGTATAAATACACATTCCAGAGGCCTCAAAAAATTGTTTGACTTATTTATTATTTGTCCAAGTTTCACAGCCATTTGTTAAAATGTGTTCTATGAGAAAGCTTTAAAATAATTCCTTTGCAGAGATGTTTGAGAAATGTACTTAAAGCGATCAGAAATACACACTTCTATCCAGTTCTCATTGTCCAGTCCAGGTAGAATCAACAAAAACGCATACGCTCCATCTATGCTAGACTCTGCGAGGGACTGGTTACTTGCGGTTGATCTGCCAGGCCATGAAAGGTATCCTGAGTTAATCCGGAAGACCGGCCTTGTGACCTGACATAGTTCTCCACTCCGCGGAGAAACGGCAGCTCATCCTGATTGAGCTGACCGTCCCGTATAAGTCGCGTATGGACGAAAATCACATGTATAAGCTCGAGAAATACGGTGATTTAGCAGCCGGTCTGAGGAGAGACGAGGCGTACACAGTACGTGTCTTTGCCGTCGAAGTGGGAGCGAGAGGTCTCGTCTCCATTTCACTCTACAATGTGGTTAAAGAACTAGGATTGCGCGGTAATGAACGGAAACAGATACTTAAACGGCTCGAGCTGGCTTTGGACGCAACGGAACAACGTAGGGGACGGGCCTCGGTGAGCTGGTCCGGGTGTCTAGTGGAAAAGATTTTCTTATCCCGTAAAAGTCCATCGTGTCCGAATTGTCTGCCAGTGTTCCTCTGCCACCTGCTAACAAAAGTCTAACATGTGTCGGGTATACCAATCGTAAGCTTGTCGTTCGGTCGTTCAGGTACGCAGACTGCTCTAATTATGCTACCGCGACGACTTCTTATCTCACAGTACCTTCTGCAAAATCACTCAGTCGTCTTGTCACTATTCGAACACCATCTGGTAATTTCGTGCAGCAGGGAAACCAACCCTGAGCTTCATGAACTCAGGTGTGCCCACTCTCTGAAAACGTCTAGGAGCTCGTGGACCGAAACGTTTATCGACGAGAGATTACTTCTACTGACGATTGGTAGATCCCTGCTGTACATGCTCCCCTGTGGAGTTTATTCCTAGTGATATCTCAATTATAGTCCGTTCAAAAAGTATTGCTCTCAAACTAACAAATATCTAGAAAACCTATGTACAAATGAACACGATTTTTTGCACTTGGTCAGATACCCTACGGTCTTATGATTTTATAATTTACAATTCCACATGCGTTGTTTTCTGTGATATTTGTCGGTTCACGGATCGGATCACCTGCAAAATGCGTGCAGTTTTATGATTTTCCAGCTTTCGCCTAATGCCATTGACTGTAAAAATGCGAATTATACACTTTGAATCGACGTCTTTTTTTTTTTCGTTTCCATATAAAAGAGCAAACTAAAGACTAATTGTTTGTTTACACTATAATTATTTCTACAAGGACATGATTGTTAGCAGGTTGCATGCCAAATATCAATAAGTTACACTGAAGGTTACAGAATTATAAAATGTTCAAGTTAGGTGCAACTTTTGGAACGGACTATAATAGTCTTCAATTTTCGTAAATAGTCAGGACGCTAAAAAGCTGAATTTGAGATCCAAGAATCCAACTGTTGTTTTGAGCACGCCACATAAAAAAAAAATTAAAAAAAACTTCGATTTCATATATCCAACGTTTAGTTGTTTGTCCTCTGGGCTGTAAATCATGGTATATTTTGTTGTAAACCATTAATGTCTCTAGCATAGACAGAACAGCAGAGTACACCAGGTTTGTACATGTAGGTGTGCCATAGTTGTAACTGCTCATGAGAATGAAGGGGAGATCTAGAATTTGTACTGTTGGAATAGCATCCAAGGTGCAGATCATCGATTGTTGTGGTGAAATGACGTAGCGGTGCCACAATGAATTTTTTATAGGGGCCGCTCAAGAACTCATTTCCTATGTAAGTGTGCAATAATAATAATCAGAATAATAATGTTATTGATTTGATTAGTGTTTTGTGCCAAATACGCTATACCCAGGGGTGTAAGCCCCTTCATCACTGCCTTCACAGGAAAAGAAAAGAAATTCAGGGTTTTGTTTGCAGATTTAATATTATTTCTAATATAACATAATATTCAAGCAGTACTCGCTACGGGACACTATTGTTGGGAAGACATGAAGAGACTCACTGCTTCCCCAAAAAGCACGTTGAAAGAGTCGATTAACTGGGCAACATCCTTGAAGGTCAGAGTACATATGTCAGAGAGGCCAGAAACCAACAGTCTGCATACAGATATGACAGATGTGTGAAACGGATGTGCACGCAACACTCTTGTTCTGGAACAAGACTAAAGTTTAGAGGTGGACAAACACCAAAATCTTTCCACCGGAGTTTACAGCCGGTGATCGCGAAGAAGATACAGTTCACACAGATCTGTATTATTATTATTGATAGTATTATTATTATTTTATCAATATTATTTTTATTAAGTGTTTATCATCATCGTCATCATCATTATCATTATCATCCTCATCATCATCTTAAACTATGATGAGACCACTTGTTTTCCCCAGCCCTCTGTCCATTTCTGAAAAGAGGTTGTAACATGTCACAACCAATAATTGTGATAGCATCTAGCTTCTTGTCTGTTTTATACAGAGTGCCCTTCTTTGAAGTTGAAAAAATCATCTTGACATTCGATTCCATTATCAAATTAAATTGTCTCTTCTCTGCAAACTGAGGCAGCCTTTGTTTGAGGATGGGTGTGGGTGCAACAATTTGGTTTGGTCACAGTGACCGCATAGAGACATATTTTTTTTTTAATGTTTGGTAGATTTTGTTTGATTGTTGTTGAACTTGTACTTCGGTTATAAAGATTTACTTATCTGCTTCATGTGTGGAATTGTTACTGTAGTATGCACCTGACAAGCTACAGAGAAATTTGCTAGGTAATAAATTGTGCAATCTGTTGTTTGTGTCTTCTTTATATATATATATATATATATATATATATATATATATATATATATATATATATATATATATATATATTTAACAGACCACTTGTTATTATTGGCTAAACCCCTTAGTGAGGCATGTGACCAGGGCTGTCGAAGTTTTCATACAAATGTGGTACTATTTGACCCTTATTGAGCAAAACTGCGTTTCTGGCACATCAATAAAATGTTGGTTTTTGCGTTGAACCTTTTACAAATTTTACTGGGACTGTCCCAGCTGAGATAAAAAAGACAAATTATAAATACAATCTTTATACCGACATTAGGTTATCAATGTCAGACTTGGACATTAACAAAAGAACACGAGAGAAGACTAACCACCTGTGAAATGAGATGTTTGAGAATGACTGCGAATAAAACCAGAAGAGATCGAGTGAGAAACGATGTGATTACAAGAACTATTGGAACCATACCCATCGTTAAATTTATTGAGAAGCAAAGAATGAAATGGTTTGGTCACCTAATGAGAATGGAACCAACGATGCCAGCATCAAGAGCATACAAAATGAAAATCGAAACACCAAGAGGCAGGGGAAGACCAAGAAGAAGATGGATTGAAGGAGTCACGGACAACTTGAGACTTCATAACATCACGGCATATGAAGCGACTGAGCGCGCCCTGGCTCGGTTGCCGATCATCTGATAGACTGCGACACCTAGCGGCACAAGCAGATTTTGACAAAAGAAGACTGGGACTGTACTAAGAGAAAGAAAGAAAAAAATTGGCCGCTGTGACGTTTTGGACGCATTATAATGACGGGGTGCCGGGATCGATCCCAGCTGCGGACGATATGTCTTGCGTTGGTTTCGACAGTGGTACCGAGAGCTGACCGTCCTGATAGCAATGTCAAACTACTGATTGTACCGTTTGCTTAGAAAAACCACAACGGCCAAAAAATGCTGGGGTTCGTTCTGGTAACGTCCTGTTAAGGATACGCAACAAGCTAACAAATTAGTGCTACAAATGAGGATTTCAATAGACCATTTATTGTGATTGGACAAATGCGCTTTTATTTCAGTTTTAAAGACCAGTCGGTGTAGGAATGTCCGTTTAGACGACTGGCAGTAATGTCAATCTTGACCACACCCACACCCCCCCCCACACACACACACACACATATATATATATATATACATATATATATATATTTACATATATACATACTAGCAATACCCGCCACGCGTTGCTGTATCTCATTATGGCGAAATATAGAAGAAAGAAGATAGAACGCGCACGTGTTTGATATCAGTAATATCACAATCGTCGTCTGCGCAGATATACAGATAGTCTGATTTCTCGACACTAGAACATGCAGCATATAAGTGTCTTTATATTTAAAAAAAAGCAAAGGACCCTTTCTCACGCCTTGAGGAGTATAGGGCATATAGGGCTAGATCTAAATTTTCTAAACCAATCCGCACAAGATAGGTGATATGGTCAGTTCCACGCAGGCCGCCTTTCCTTCCCGGGACTGAACCCGGTACCCACTCAAAACTTTGTCGGCCTAGGCGCCAAGGTCCTTTTTTGAAAAACGTTCGGCTTCGCCTGGTTTGGAGTGTATTATTAGGACTTATAAAGCTAGTTATTTCTGTACCACATGCTACAGTTGTTTTTTTTAAATAGCTGAAAGTAAATCTCACTACTGTACTTCTAAATGACCAACAGACTCCAAAATAAAATGAGAATAGCCAAGGAAGCGTTATTAAAGTAGAAAGAATAAAAAAATATTAAAACTTTAGAACCATGTTTTAAGCTCTCTCAGTTAACAGTGGCTTCCATTACCCCCCCCCCCAACCCTTCTCCCCCAATCCACTGACCACTCCCTTTTCCCTCTCTAAAGAATTTTAAATTATCACCTGACGATTCTTAATTGACCCTATATCCGTTTCCACCTTACCTAAAATGGAGTTTAAGCTGTCACAGTTAACAGTTTCTGTCATCACCCCCCCCCCCCCCCTACCCCCCACCCCTCCCAAAATCCACAGACTACACCTCTCTCCACAATTCAACATTTCCATACTATCTATCAACAACACTTCGAACAGCTTGATGCAGATTTCTGAGGTCAACAGTCTAAGGTCGCTTATCAGAGTAAATAACAATTTGCGCCGTGAACGCAGCAAAGGAGACAAATAAATTGGATCATCGGACAATGTTGAAAAAGCACGTGTTGGCAGCCCTGCTCAACAGTCATAGCTGCAGAACTAAAAAAAAAAAAAAATGTCGGGCCTGTAAAGAAACAAAAACGGATGTGATCATTTCTGTAGCTATGTGGTTCGTGGGTTGTGCAATATCGTTAAATAAAAACACGCGCGTAGTTTTGTGTGAAAATTTTGAAAGCAATCGGTGAAGAACTTTCGGAGATTAGCTTTTACAACCAACGGAACTATACATTTTTATGTTGAAGAAGATGTGATTTGTTTTTTAAACATGACTTGGTGCATTTAAGTAATTATCCCAAAGACAGAATTGATTCATAAAACCACTACAGCCAACCTACACAACACACGCACCCAGGGGCAGGCACACACACTGGTACACGCACTGTGACGACGGAGAAACTTGCAGTATTTGCTGTGTATTTTGTTCGGATGGTCTTGCTGAAATTGTAGAATCACAAGCAAGACTGTGTTTTTTAAGGAGACCTTTTGTTGTCATCGTTTTTAATGACCCTGGAGACTTTAGAGTTTAGTTGTTACCATTCTAGAGACAGCGGTAGAAATGATAAAATTAGTAAAGAATTGGGACGGAGCCTGTTTTAAAATACATCAAGAGACAACAGATCAAATCGTTTGGTCATGTATCAAGACTATCACTGATGGTGCATAGTTGAGAGCCTTGTCAGCTAGACATGAAGGAGACAGAACTAGAGGTCGCCCAGACAAACAATGAATAGATGGGATACCCTTGGCCGTAAATATTTGCATCTACGTAGCACCAAGTCTAGCTTCCAAGCCTCTTCATAAAGTGAAGCTAAAAGAAGACTAGAGGAAAAGTAGTAGCTAAAGAAGACGAAGAAGAAGAAGAAGAAGAAGAAGAAGAAGAAGAAGAAGAAGAAGAAGAAGAAGAAGAAGAAGAAGAAGAAGAAGAAGAAGAAGAAAAAAAAGAAGGAGAAGGTGAATAATAAAAATAATAATAATATAATAATAATAATAATAATAAGAAGAAAAAGAAGAAGAAAAAGAAGAAAAAGAAAGAAAAAGAAAAAGAAGAAGAAGGAGAAGGTGAATAATAATAATAATAATAATAATAATAATAATATAATAGTAATAATAATAATAATAATAATAATAATACTAATAATAATAATAATAATAATAAGAAGAAGAAGAAGAAGAAGAAGAAGAAGAAGAAGAAGAAGAAGAAGAAGAAGAAGAAGAAGAAGAAGAAAAAGAAGAAGAAGAAGAAGAAGAAAGAAAAAGAAAAAGAAGAAGAAGAAGACGACAACACGAGTTCAAAAGTATTTTTCTTTTTCTTTTTTCTAATGAGAACAAGACAACTTCCTGGTTTAAAAAACACGTCATTAGAGATAAGAAGCTAAATGTCCTTTGGGAATATATGAACCGTGTGGAATCACACCGAGGATAAAGGAGGAGGAAACAAGAGGAAGAAGGAGGTATGAGGAGGAGGAAGAAGCAGAAAGAAGGAAAAGGTAGAAGAAGTAGCAGGAAGAAGAAGGAATTTAGAGAAAGGAATAAGGAGAACGAAGAAGGAGGAGGAAGAAGAAAAAGGCAACAGGAAGAAAAAGAGGAAAGAAGAAGAAGGAAAAAGAGAAAAAAAGGGAAAGGAAAAAACAGGAAGAAAGAGGAAGAAAGAGAAAGGAAGGAGGAGAAAGGAAGGAATGAAAACAAAGAAATGAGGCAGAAGAAAGGATAAATCAGGAAGTAGGAAGAAGGAAGACGTAAGAAAGAAAAAGAACAAATGAAGAAGGAAAGGGGGAAGAAAGGATTAGGACGAAGACCCAAGATTCTTGCATTGTTTTTGGATTTTGAGACAGCGGAGAAATCAGTTGTTGTTATGTTTCTGTAGTGGTGGCAGACCTGGGAGCTCAGCCTTTTTACCCCCCCCCCCTCCACCATCCCTCCCCTCCTCTTTTCCCACCAATTTAGTTTTAAGAGCCCTGTCATCCAATAATTTTAAAGTACCCTAAGCAGCCGACTCAAACCATCCATGCATAGCTAGTCTCTTTAAAAGTACTTGTTGATATATTTATCCTTGTTTTAAAGTAATATTTATTTAGCATAGTTCACATTATTACTATTATGCTCCTAAACTCACACGTGATCTCTGGAGTGTACATTATATTTATTTTTCTTCGTCGTTTTCACCGACTTTAAACTCTGACGGAAAGATCTGATTGTTCATCCACGTTTGGACTTTAGTAATGACTGTTGGTGTTTATTTGTTTTATTCTATAACTTAAGTTTAGCGTGCACATACGTTTTACAGTTCTGGCTCATTTGTGTGCAGACTCTCAAATTAGTGGACTCATTATTCTTGTGCCTTTTATCTCCCAAATTAGTATAGCTCCTTAACCAGTTAAAGCCAAGTCGTTCTACCCTGCATGCCGTTCACCCCATGTCCTCCTAGTCTTTTTAATTTCCCTCTCTAGTTCTCTTCTCCGTTTTTTTAAAAGTCTGCTCTTATTTCTATGTTCCTGTGGGTTCCAGTGGAAAGACATTCTAGTTTTATTAGGTACCCGTACATAGCCGTCTTTAACGACATGCTTATTTGGGAACAATAGGCCCTTTTCCCTTCCTGAATTGGGCCCAGGTACCTAGCCGGGGAGTATAATAAGAAGAACTTCACAAGTGAGCATGTACAGCAGGAGCCCACCGTTCATCAGTAGAAGATCCTTCGTCAACAATTGTTTCAGACCATCACCGACTAGACAACTTCAGAGGGTGGGCCGATCTAAGTCATGACTCCCAGGCCTCGATCTTCTCCAGCTGCACTGTACCGGATGTTCTCGGACAGAGACAAGACGAAATGGTGACTAAAATAAAATATACTCTAAAGGGAATCACCAAATGGAAGCTGTCACTGAGGCTTTCCTCCAATGAGAGAACAAACTGCTGCAGACACATGTGACTTTAAAGGATTAAAACACACTCTGGGAAAGATGTTGATTTACATATTAACAATGTTAATGTTAGTTTCAGCTTCATAGCAAACGGGTCACTCCACAGTTGCTCCGCTCCTGTGCCAACAAGAAGCACATCGAATGTTCATCACCGGCCCTTGTGGAAAGATTGACAGACTGCTGTCTCAGCATATGCACTAGCATACACACGCATTAAAAGCATACTGTAGCCATCAGAAGTAGTCCGACATTAGAAATGCAGTTCATCATCGACGGTAGCAGAGGTAACCAACAAATCAGCAGTTGCACAAGCGATCAATTTTAATCACATAAGGGAACCAACATTATTGCGACGACAGACCACGCGCCATTTTTTGAATCTACAATGCACAACACCACGTTGGTCACAGTCGAAAACCATTCCAAATGAAATCCGCAGCTCACAGGCTCGCACCAGAAATAAGCCACCTAATTTATGGGGGTGGGGGGGGGGAATTATATTGATTAAGTCGGACAGTAATTACATGTGAACATAACACAAGATTCTCTGTACTCATTTTTAAAAAGAAAAGAACAAACCGGAGCTTTGGAGGGCACTTTACTGACAGGTTTACTGCCAAGAGACATTATAATTTTAAAATACTGAAATTAATTCTTTCAGAAATGTAAAATGCACACATGGAAAAGAATATCTATCTCCAAGTAAAAAACAGCCCCCCCCCCCCCCACACACACACACAACATGACTCCTGTCTCTTTGTGATGTTGATGATGAGTTGTCTTAGGGCCCTAGCCTCTTTCAGAACATCCCTTCTGCTCTTCTTGGCTCTCCTAGGAATTCTAAGTTTACTAGCCAATCTAAATTAGCCAAAAGCGGAGACGTGACACCAACTCTCTAATGTTATCTTCCAGTCACAAGAGGAATACAACTCAACCGCACTATTTTATTAACCACGTTTATGTAACAAATTATTTGACAATAAACTTGGGAATTTAATTTTCACTCGTAGACGAAATTAGACAAGTAGATATCAATGGAAAATTACTCTTGGGTTTTGGAAGAATAGTTATGTTCATGATTGTTAGTCTATATAACATTGTATCAGCGCCATTAAAAAAATTGTTGAATCAGTTTCATATAACTTGTCTCAGAAAGAATTATCAGCTGGATTGGGCTGGTCACCTAATAAGATAATGAATACATACATAGCCGCAAGCTGCCATCTATAATCAACACACCACTCTGCAATTTTAATTTTAAGATAAGTTAGGAACCAACATCATACATAACCCTCGGGACATTCCAATACGAGCTCCGTTTCCATCTTCAGCAGCAGTAACACTTACGATCCCCTTGTGGGATGCCATTTTTAGTTATTTTTGAAGCAACACTCTGTCCGTTTCCGGGGGCCCTAGATATTGCCGGGCCTGAGATATGGAAACACGGCTGAACGGGGTTTGTGGGACCTCTCCACAGGTGATCCTTATTCGCATGGTGGCCGTTTATGTCACCAGATATTTATCGCTCTGTGTGATGTCCTGACTGGGCACAACTTATCTACCTACCTTTAGCAGCAATCAAAGAGTTGCAGCTTCAATGGTATCAGTAACAGTCTAATTTTATTGCCAGCATCATTGAGGAATGCTATAACAGAAAGCCTACACCCCCCTTCCCCACGTTCTTTCTTAAATACTGGACTGGTTGACACGTGGCAAAGAAAAATGTGTATCCCAGTTACTGCCAACAATTATAAAATACAATAAATAATATAGTTTAAAAAAAACTATATAAATATTTCACTGCTCCAGGTATTTCCTTAATGGCTCAGGGTCCCATGGCACTTGTATTACCGTGAAACAGAGCCGACTCAGAGTACATACACACATACACACACATATCACACAATCTCCGATCTTTAACGGCATATCGGTATATGGGTTGACGCCCCTCCATGCCACGTCAGAAGGGTGATAAGGATCTACTGGGGTTTCCTTCCTCTGTCGCTTCTCCTACAAATCTTTCCAGTTGTCAAAGCCTGTTCCAATTTACTTCTGCTCAAAAAAAAAAAAAAAAAAACCTTTTTTTTAAAAAAACTCTGTTCCCTCCTCCCGTCCCCCTCTCCCCACAAACACAAAACATAAATCCTGTCTCTTTGTGATGTTTTCAGGCCCTCGTCTCTTTCAAAACACCTCTTCTGCTCTTCTTGGCTCTAGTCACAAGAGGAATACAACTCAACCGCACTATTTTGTTAACCACGGTAATATAACAAAAAAATGGACAATTAACTTCGGAATTTAATTTTTATTCGTTGATAAAATTAGATATCAATGAGAAATTACCCTTGGGTTTTGTGAGAATCGTTATATTCCATTATTGTCAGTCTATATAACATTGTATCACCGCCATGCTATAAAAAAAAAAGTTAAATAAGTTTCATATAACTTGTCTCAGAAAGCTGCTCAAAATCAGATTGCAAGATAAGATAGATAAGATCCCGAATACTGTGGTTTTTGATAGGGCAAACCTGCCTAGCATCCGCACGATACTGAAGAATTATCAGCTGCATTGGGCTGGTCACCTAACCCGCGTGCTAGAATATCGCCTCCCAAAGAGAGTATTTTATGGCAAGCTCCAGCAAGGGAAGAGGTCCCAGTGAGGACAGAAACAGCGCCATAAGGACGCTCTCAAGACTGCTCTCAAATCTGTTGGCATCATGCAGCGACGCGGGAGGCTGCTGCACAAGACTGTTCGGGATGGCGTCCCTCAGGCATGGTGCATCGGCCTGCCGGGCAGTGGAGGTTGCACAGGCAGAGAACGGAGAATCGTACTGCTAATCCCACACTTACTGCGGCTTCCATCTATTGTTCACACTGTTCAAGAACTTTCCAGTCTGGTAGTCTGGTCTGGTAGTCTGGTAGTCTTAGTTTCAGCTTCATAGCAAACGGGTCACCCCATCTTTGCTCCGCTCCTGTGCCAACGAAAAACACACAGAATGTCTATCACAGTATTATAATTGCAGTTCATCATTGATGGTAACAGAAGTCGCCAACAGATCAGCAGTTGCCCACGCGATCAATTTTATTCACATACAGGCACCACCACACTGCACGACAAGCATCGCGCCATTTTCTGAATCTACAATTCACACCAACACTTGGTCACAGTCGAAAAAACATTCCAAAAGCTCACAGGGTCACGCCATGCATTCAACTCAGAAGCTGGGCGACAAAACTATATCAAGTCTACAAATGGAACAAAAATGCATCGGCCACCGTCCGGCAGAAGCAAAAAATGTGCCTCTGTTTCGAACAGTGCCGCTGCCTAACGTCCATTTTGACCGGAAGCTTCCGGAACTTTCCAGGCTGTAGAGTAGTGGTTGGACGTTCGCCTGCTGTCCACGAATTCTTGGGATTTATTTTCTCCCAGATTTTACCGGGACAGCAAACTAGTGTCTTGTAGCTTAACCACTGTGGCTTCAACTTGACACGTTACAGCGTTATTATTCTTTGCTTTCACTAAGAGCCCGGTTAGAATACACGTATTATAGTCCGTTTCAAAAGTCATGCCTAACATTAAAATTGTGTGAACTCGGTAATCATTCTGTGTAAGTTGTTGAAATTTAGCATGCAACCAGTTAATCATGTCCTTGTAATGACACAAACATCTAGTTTTCATTTTGTCTTCTTTGCAGTTATTAAAAAAAAAAAAAAAACTATAAAAAAGAAATTTAAAAAAAATAAAAAAAAAATTACTGGGATTCAAAGCAAACAATCAGCGTATAATTATTTGAGACACAGGAACTTCTCAAAAACAAATATCTTATTGCACACTTTCCAGAAGGGTTTTACTCTAAATTGGCCGTCTCTAGCATTAGCCTGCAGCGATTTAGATGAATGCAATTTTTTATTGTGTGATGGAGAGGCTATCAAAATAATCACCATGCATTACCGCACATGTGAACTGATTTTCAAACAATCTTTATGAGTGTGTCAATTACTGTATATTCTATGTTTTTGGGGTACGCAAATTATTAGTTACTCAATGAACAAAGAAATGCACCGCTTTAAGAGAAAAAAAAAATAAAAATAAAAAAAAAAACACCTGTGTAATTGTAAGTCTAAGGTCACATGCAAACATCCGTATTGATCCGTACGGGAGTATTTGAGATATTTGTTAAATTGTGGTGGTACCCGTTTTAAAAGGCGCAGTAAGTAATGTAGTGAGTCATTTTCTCCTCATTAATTTATGCTCGATAGATGACATCAGTAATAGATGTAAGACGAATGTTTTGACTGGTTGAGATAACACGAGATTTATGTCTTGAGTTTCATGAGAGACATCGGAAAGTCAGGTTTTATGTGAAACATGATTGTTCACAGGATTTGTGTGAAATGTGAATTATCACGGGCCAGACACAACTTTCAACAGTGGGAAATTCGTGAGAATGAATCCAGAATATTCTAGAATCAGAGATCAGAGGGCTATATAATAGCGAGGAAAAGGTTTGTGGGCAGTCTCGTTTGGACCCAGGAACAGTGTGCATGGACAGCGGTGGATGATGTGTGAATTCAGCAGATGTTTTTTTGAGTGAATTTGTTCCAGTCCAACTTGGCGAAGAAAGCTGGCCAGTAACATGTCTGCCGGTCGTCTGAGTGTATCTGTCAGGACAGCTGTTGTGTTTCGTTTACGATGTTAGTGTAAATCGATTGGGATTTCTGCTTGAAGGTAATAATTGATTCTTGCATTATAATGTGTGCCTGGACAGTTGTCAAGTTCATGTGCCGGCTGTGTAAGCCGCGAGTGGAAGAATAAAGTACTGGAACAGTATCGTGTTGTTTCCCAGTCGTCCATTTTTTCTGCTCGACGTGTGATGTCGGTTTTGTGAGTTGGCAGCGAGCGTGCGATGAGGCGAGCCAGTAG
>CAJHNH020002112.1:1099317-1156817 GCA_905116865.2 Candidula unifasciata
ATAGTTAGACAATTTATCACTAATTTCAATAAAATGGTATATCCGCGTAGACAGAATATCGTACCACACAAGGTAAATATACATAAAGATGGGATGACAGTTTGTACCACACTAGGCATATATACATACAGAAGGGTTGAAAGTTCGTACCACACAAGGCATAAATACATAAAGAAGGGAAGAAAGTTCGTACCACAAAAGACATATATACATAAAGAAGGAATGGAAGTACATCCAATCTAGACAAAGAACAAGGTAAAAAGACAACAGTGGGGACGCTCAGAGCAGAACTAAGTGTCTAATGTCGACTAGACCAGAACGCATTCCCTAAAACATCTGTGGGAGAGGAAATAAAAGAAAGACAGGCAACTCCTAATTTCTAATTAGCACTGCTGTCGCTGGTAGAAACGCAGAGAACAACTTAAATAATTGCCGATCAGCGTGACTTAGAAGCTGTGAAGAAAATCACAGTAATTTGCCTTTCATCAATTCATTCAGGTTCCGTCTACACAATGAAGGGTTGGCTGACGTGAATTCCCAAATCGCTCTGTTGTTCGTATTGGTTATACATCTTCTTCTTCTTCTTCTCTTCCACCTTGTACCTCATCGAAGTGTCGGGGGGAGATGCAATGTTCGTTGATGAGCTCTGTCAAGAGCACTATTAAGACTGATGTTTATTTCTGTAAGGCTGTTCTTAATGCCATCGCTCCATATTTTCCGAGGTCTTCCACTCGCTCTATACCCGTTGTAACTTTTTAGTGTGGCTCGCTGTGGCGGATAGTACCAGGGCAGTCTTGTTAGGTGTCCAAACCACTTCATTTGTTATGTTTTGATGACCTGCAAGACTGGCTATATTCCTAGCATTCGTCTGATTTCATGATTTCGTATTCTGTCTTTCCTTGAAACTCCTGCAGCTCTTCTAAGGCATTTCATCTCTGTTGTCACAATTTTACGTTCATTGGAGGATGTAAGTGTCCACGTTTGGCATTGATAGCATAGTGTTGGCCAAAAAATAGTTCTGATAAGATTCACTTTAGTACTGCGAGGTATCTGCTTGTGTGTCAACAGGGGAGATAGTTGACCCATTACTTGATTAGCTTTGGCACATCTGGAGCTAATTTCTCTGTCCAGTTTTCCGTCTGATGTAAAAATTGCTCCCAAATACTTAAATTCCTCTGTTTGTCTCAGTGTGTTATTTGTTAATTTAATTTCTAAATTGTCTTTATGTCTTCCTATCATCATTGTTTCTGTCTTCGTAGTGTTTATTTTCATATTATATTCCTCCCCTTTGTTACTAATTTGGTTTAGGTGGTTCTGTAGGCATTCCGTATTTTCTGCTATGAATACCTGGTCGTCGGCGAAAAGTTATACACTGTCAAATAAAACCCATCTCTTAATGTTATCCGTCCACTTGAAGGCAAACGCGCCATAATGTTGTTTTTATGTAAGACTGTTTTGTTTTTTAATGTTGCCGCAAATTTTTTTACTCTCTCTCTCTCTCTCTCTCTCTCTCTCTCTCTATATATTATATATATATATATATATATATATACACATATATATATATATATATATATATATATTATATATATATATTATAGATATATATATATTATTCTCGTTTACGGAATGTGTAACCTCACTAATGTTACGGACTTCATGCACTGTACTGAGATTATCCTTACATAATCTGTGGAAAAACAATCGGTTATAAATCCGTAATCTATATTACCCAAAACAACCCCCCCTCCCCCCCCCCTCCCCCCCCCCCCCCCCCCCCCCCCCCAAAAAAAAAAAAAGATAAACTCTTGACTAAGATGACATGACAAACCCTCAGTTACAAATATTGACAAGTGCTTTGCCCCCTACTTAATTTCAGAAGTTAGGTTTTTGAAATGGTATCCTTCATTAGAATGATAAAGGAAATAACATTTACTGCCTGACCATAGATACCTAAGTCTAATCATGTTTTTTATTTTTATTGTATTTAGTTTGACCTACTTATAATGTCCATTCTTCTATCATCACCTAGTGCTTTCACGCTTGCTGCCTTTTGTTTGTGTGTTGCACTATGTGAAATTAGGGACGCGCTGTGATAAGATACAGACAACTACAAAGAAAAACCGACCCTCCAGAATGCAACATCAAAGTAAATGCGACAAAACGCAAGAAAGTTGATATATTTTGGTACGTAGCTAATTTCAATAAAATGAACTGTCCATGTAGACAGAATGTCGTACCACACAAGACATATACACATAAAGAAGGGATGAAAGTTCGTACCACACAAGGTATATATACGTAAAGAACAGATAAAAGATGTATTAAAGAAGATAAATGTAGAATAGCTCAAGCAAAGACAGCATTACATAATATATATATTTTTTTTCAATCTTTGTTTGTCAGTTAAAACGAGTAAGAGAATTCCTAATTCTTAAAAGCTTAAAACAAAAATTACTATCGTGAAATATGGACGTTAATCATGGACCGTTGGTACATAAAAGGTTAGTTGCGTATCCTTCACAGGTCGTTGCAGAACCAACCGCAGCAGTCCCTGACTGTTGTGTGGTTTCTCTAAGCAAATTTACGTCCAGTAGTTTGCCATTCCTTGCGTTGGCACATTAGTGAAACATTTTTTGTAAGTGTGGAGATCTGGTTTTATAGACGAAGGATGAGACTACCACGGACAGATAAAGAGTAATGTGGATATCTTGAAAGAAACTGACTAAAAATGAAAACTGATTGCCTGCATCAAAAAGAAGCAATCTTCATTCTTTGGTCATGTGATGAAAAGGAGAATTACATCGTGACAGTAGGAATGTTGGAGGTGAGGAGATGCAGAGGAAGAATGAGAGAAAAGATGCTGGACAGTTTGACATCATGGCATGGAGGATTGTCTCTGTCAGAGTTTGTTAAAAGTACACGAGACATGACTACCAGCGTCACACGGCGTGGACTTTATGAAGACGAGCTTCTTAACACTATTTACATGAGACTGAAAATCAAGTTAGTGTTAAAAAAATGAATACTAAGCGAGGACAAATAGCAGTAATACATCCCTAGTTAGTTGCGCATCCTTTACAGGACGTTGCAGAACCAACCGCAGCATTTTTTAGCCATTGCTTTCTTGACGGTCGGCTTCTCGATACCACTGACGAAACTAACGCAAGGCGCAAGGCCTGCAGGAGGCTGCAGGATGCTGCAAATTCAATCCACTGGGAGATGGAACTGCATCGTTTACCTGTTGCATTCAATTGATTCCTGTTGTCCTTTTAGACTAACACACACAAGAAGACAACGATTATATTACAAGATGGTGGCGAAAGACTTGCAGTCATCATTGATGGGGAAGAGTTGGAGGCGGTTGACCATTTTACATATCTGAGATCAATAATAAAAAAAAACGATAATTTGCCCAAGATATCAATAGTGTGATAAGTTAAAGAGCAGTCACGATGACCGGATG
Source organism: Candidula unifasciata (assembly GCA_905116865.2). Classification (NCBI taxonomy): domain Eukaryota; kingdom Metazoa; phylum Mollusca; class Gastropoda; order Stylommatophora; family Geomitridae; genus Candidula; species Candidula unifasciata. The sequence continues at coordinate 1,102,784 of CAJHNH020002112.1, forward strand.
ACCAAATAGAGTTCTGGAGAACAGAAGGCTCACGGTTAATTAAAGTTTTGTCCATCAACCATGCGGGCGGATGGGTGATGCCTTTATGTCTGCCTTTCTGTTTAGAGGTTCGTGTTGTTTCCCTTCGTCTATATTTTTCTCGGTCCTTATGTCTGCTTGAAATTCTGTCTGCTTGAAAGTTTATCTACACTGTCTGACTGCTTCTATACCGTATACCTATTTCTCTAACTACATGCAAGCCAGAGAAAAGGGTAGAGAGAGAGAGAGAGAGAGAGAGAGAGAGAGAGAGAGAGAGATGCATATATAGACATACAGACAGAATGGCAGGCATGCAGGCTGTATGGCAGACAGACAGACAGGGAGGGAGACATACATTGATGGAGACAAGACAGGGAAGAAGATATAAAGGAAGACAGAGAGTAAGACAGAGAGGGAGTCAGGGAGGGAAAAGAGAGGATGACCGAGAGAAAGAAAGAGAGGAGAGTCAGTCAGACAAACAGACTGACCGGGGGGGGGGGGGGGTGACATACATTGAGGAAGACAGACAGGGGAGAAGATATAGAGAAAGACAGAGAGTAAGACAGAGGTGGAAAAGAGAGGGAGTCCAAGAGGAAGAGAGATTGAGAGAGGATGGGATTGGGAGATACAGGGAGAAAGAGAGGATAAGAGAGAGAGAGAGAGAGAGAGAGAGAGAGAGAGAGAGAGAGAGGAAGAGATAGAAGCAGGTAAATGCATGCTACTCTGCTGTGTGGAAGGCAAAAGTTATATGAATAGGAGTGACAGCCCTTCTAGCTTTATCTACCCATGTGAATCATGATCTTAACGGCAGCTGAACCGAAATGACGTAAACTGTAAATATTATTTGCTTTGATTACGCCTGAGTCCGCGTCTTGTAGACTTCATAAACCATACAAGACATTTCTTTAATGATTGTCTGACACGCATGTTTATGTATGTATGTATGTGCAACTAGTTATTGTGTGCGATGTCAGAAAAATCTTCAAACCATTTGCGAAGTCGATGCAGGTTTATTTCTATAACCACTGTTCCTACACTAAAATCGTTTTTGTTTGCTTGTTTGTATTCATCGGCTGTAAACCGTAAACGAAATTCTTGGATGTTCCTCTGGCCTTATCTAAATATTAGAAAATGTCATGGGAAGTAAACCTGGCTGGCGAGTCAATAACCTCATCACCTGTAGAATACTGACTGATCTATTTGAAGAAAATGGGCCTAACACCATTTGCTCGTTGCACGAATAGTGGACAATTTTATAGTTAATCATACAAATGCCAGAAGAAAGGCTGGTCAAGCGGTTACAACATCGGGCTCTCATGACGCAGATCCGGGTTCCAGACCCTGGTTCGACTCCCGGTAAGGTGATGGAGTTTTCCTGTCAGGTGGCAAAATTAAACATCCTAACCTTCACAATCCATGGCGACAACCCTATCCATGTGGCCTTAAATGTTCAGGCTCGCGACCCCTTGTCTACACTGGCCTTAAATTGGTACACAAAGACAGTAGTGATAGTATTCCAATCTCAGGATTCAACGATGTGTGTGCAGCAAGGAGCAGCATGTAGTGCTAATGATGACGGTGATAGTCATTGCTACAGTTTTCCTCTCTGTGTTTGGAGCTGAGTTATCAGTTCTGAATTCTAAATTCATAACGATTATAACTTTAAATAAAAACAAAAAGACTGGCTTTATCAGTACAATGTTTACCATGTATAAGCAGCCCCTGACACCCACCCCTTCCCTTCTGCACACACGCACACACATACATATGTATGTACATCCATACACACTAATGTACACACACATACATACCTATGTATGTACACACATACACACATATGTATGTACACAAACATAGACAAGTATGTATATACACACACATACACACATATTTATATTCACACATGTATGTATACAGACAAGTATGTATGTACAGACATACACACATATGTGTGTACCCACAGACATACACACACATATCTGTAAACACACATATGTATGTACACACGCACCCACATATATAAATACGAACTGTATCCATCACTCTCCATCTCTCTCTGTGTCTTTCACACACAATGTAAAATAAGTTACCGGTACATATTGTGTTGATTTGATTCCTTTGCTTTCGATGACTGTAGTTTCAAGTTTTCACATACAAGTATCATATCGTTGAACTATGTAAAATAGACATACTGAAGCAATCTATGACTAGACAAAGTAACTCACCTGTTCTATGTAAATATAAACTTGTAGAGTATTTTGAATATCAATGTAATTATGTGAATCAATGACAGATTTGTTATAAAATGACTTTTGAGCATGAATGTTATAAGGGGAAAATGGATTTCATGAAACAATTTATTATTTTAAAATGATATTAAAGATACTCCCATAAACAGCTTAATTTTTAGGAAACCTAACTATGAGTATTATAGTCATGAGCGCCGACAAAAACAAAAATTCCCTCAAGGGAATTCAGGTCGCAGTCCTTTTACAGATTTTGAGTAGCAGGATGGAATGGGACGGAGCTCAAAGAGCTCAATTGCTGTTTAAATGGGTAATAAAAAATAACTTACTGAACAGCAACGAAATTTAAAAAAAAGAGACTAGAAATGTGGCCTCAAAGTACCTGAGCTTGCGAGTTCCATATTAATAGTTTCACAATGGGAGCTAACCACAGTGTAGGTGTGCATCCGCTGTTGTATTTGTGAATATCACCTGGTGAGAGATCAGTCTCTTCCACGGTGAGACTCTCTTGCAGCTTTCAGAAAATCACAAGAGCTATGTGTCTTGATAGCCTAAAACAAATGTATACGTAGAACACCAGTGATGGTTTTAATAACTTGAAATCACCAGGCGAGATGCCATGTTGTTTCCTGAAGCCACCCTCCATTGTGAAACACATTCACTAACGATTGGATACAGAGTCGCACAAAATACACTGAAGATTAAAAAAAATGCTAAAATTTAAAATTACATAATATAGGCAAACATGGAGTTTTGGGATTCTTTCTGACACCCCATGGTTTACGTTGAATGGCGCTGAGTAAGAACCGACATAAACAGGGCGATATTGCCATAGGCGCTCTGTCCTCATCTTCAGTAGCCAGCGAAGAGATCAAGTTTCAGAGGTGGCAGGCACAGATCACGTCAGTTCCACCTTTCGCCTTTCCACTGGGTGAGATCGTCGAAAAGACCAGTCTCCCCGCTATACAATTCTCTTCAGATCGTAGCTTTCTATTCGTACCTCAGTATTATTCACTCGCTGCCAAAGAGATATGACATCTTTCTAGCTTGGCACGAATCAGTTCACTGCTCAAGGGCGCTGCAGCAGCCAATTAATTCAATCTTTTGTTTCCCAGCACACCTTTCTAATTGAGACTGCTAAAAGAGGAGGTTTCAGTTCTAAAATGCAGTTACAGCAACATAGCTGTTAAAACACACACACAAAAACTAGCGAAACAACTATTTAAGGGTAAACAAAAAAGAAGAAGAAAAAAGAAGAAGAAACAAAAGAAGAAGAAACAGAAGAAGAAGCAGAAGAAGAAGAAGAAGAAGAAGAAGAAGAAGAAGAAGAAGAAGAAGAAGAAGAAGAAGAAGAAGAAGAAGAAGAAGAAGAAGAAGAAGAAGAAGAAGAAGAAGAAGGTCAAATTCTGACCCGTTTTCATTATTCTGTAGTAATCCAGAACTTTCTATCAAACTGTAATATCTCAATAAGTTACGCACAGAAAGAAGTTTCTCAGAACGTTTCTTTGCATCAACATTCTCCTACAATGTCAACAAATCACTGAAAATCCAGCGTTAAACCATTCCCATTTTCCCCAACAAGGATATAAGTTTTCCATGCACTTCTGCCCTGCTTCAAGTGTTACAAAAGGGTGTTGACTTAACTGTCCTCTCTGAACGCTCACATAATGGCGGTGTTTTGTTCCTGGGTCTCTTAGATGCTACCATATCCTATTACCGTAGACTACATATCATTTCTCAGAGAGGTGACCATTCATTTGCATGTTACTGAGTAAATATGTAGGGGATCTGGGTAATTCCGATAATGGCTGGTGATTAATTTGGTCCTTTAGGGAGATTTAGTTGTGTTGACAGAGTCTACAGAAAGTATTCAGTACTAGTGTCTGCGAAGAATACAGTGAATTAAATGGTATGACAGAAATATTAATGTGGCGTTTTTGGGAAAGAATTAATCAAATTCCAGTAAATCAAGAACTGAATAAAGAGGCTGGCTCTAAGCAGGGTATTTAATCATCAAGTGCCTTGACAATTGGCGAGGAGCTCATACACATCCACAGATCTCTGACTTTGGTGTTCTGAATCAGTTCCACTTATGATATTGCTCCATGCCACTGTTTTAAGCCATGCACTATCATCTGATGACGGTATTGTGGCAACTGTGGCTCAGGACAGTCCCTACCGGACGAGGCTGTCTGAAGATCTCCATTAACGTCGTTCACTGAGTCAAATATGTTATTCTGCATGAATAATTGGGACGATAATGTTTTGGTTTCCAGTTGCCTTCCACATCCACATTTGCGTTTTCTAACGCAGGCCATACATTTAGGAAACCTGAAATTAGTATAATCAGAATGTACTTGCAGAAATTTCAAAGAGGCAAAGATAAAAACTGGTACCCGAGACATTGCACGAAATTTGAGGTTTAGCTAAACACACTGGCCAGGGCATTGGGTGAACGGTTTGTAATTTCAAAAATTGTAGGAATTTGAATCAATGAATGATGAATACAGTATTGACATCATAGTGTTGTGGACATTACTATAGGTGCTCCGTCCCCTTCTTCAGTAGCCAACGAAGAGTCGACATGATAATAGTACCTGTTGCAACCTGATTACAACCACGCCTATGTTTCGCCCTAAGTGTTGAATATCTTCCCGAATCTATACTTACATCCTGTTGAATTAGTCTTTCAAAGTATAGGTTCTTTGTCTAGAGCGAATGTCTGTCTGTCTGTCTGTCTGTCTGTCTGTCTGTCTGTCTGTCTGTCTGTCTGTCTGTCTGTCTGTCTGTCTGTCTGTCTGTCTGTCTGTCTGTCTGTCTGTCTGTCTGTCTGTCTGTCTGTCTGTCTGTCTGTCTGTCTGTCTGTCTGTATGTACGTGTGTGTATGTATGTGTGTGTATATGTGTGCGCGCGCGCGCGTGGGTGCGTGGGTGTAATTTAATCCTTCCCCTCTTTTCCGCATTTTTTCGTTGAAAGGCAGAGGTAAATATATATTGATAGTTTATTGTTTTGAAAAAAATATGTGCTAGACTCCTATATATGATACACTTCTAACAATTATATAATCTATTATAGGGGGCGGAAAAGTGGGGAATTAGGGGGGGGGGGGGAGACTAAAACACGTTCCAAATAAACATATTTATAGTCTCCTACTATAAATCATACTCTGATAGTATAATTTACTGAAGGAGACTGGAACACCCAAGAAGATACATATGAGCAATGAATGACACAGTTTCTTTTAAAAAAAATCTTACACTTTTCTAGGCTCCCCTTATTAATCACACTTTTCTAGTAACTATATAATTGATGGGAGATAACTGGAACACTTAATGAGATACGTGTGAGTAATCGTATTGTGGCTATATCGAAATCACTGTTGTAATCTCCTCCTATTATATTACACTTTTCTAGTAACATTATTAGTAATGGGAGGTAAACACTTAATGGCATACTTAATGGGACTCCTCTGAGTCATGGCATAATTTAATTAAAGAAAACACAGATCTAGGCTCGCCCAATTAAATCAAACTTTTCTAGTACCATTATAATTTATGAGAATAGACTAAATCACTTACTGAATATATTTGTGGGGAAAATACTGCAAACTGTTGCCTTAATTTTACCACTATTTGGGCGTAGGCAGGGGGGTCTTTGGGCCTATGGATTTACAGCCGCATGGCTAGTGCTGTCGCCACGACTGTGCAGTGAGTATTTAATTTGGTCCCCGACAGAAAAAATCCTTAGCCTTACTGAGGATCTGAACCAAGGTCTCCCGCTGGAGAGTCAAGTGTTCTAACCATTCGGCCAGCATCTCTATATTTGTGAGCAAGGACATAATTTCTTAACCGAAAACACTGCTCTATGACTTTCCCATTATATCACAATTTTCTAGTAACAGTACAATTTTTGGGAGAAGAATGGAACAGTAAAAGAGACGCCTGTGAGCATAAATAATGGCTGATTAGTCGGCAGCAAACTCCGGCGGAAAATTCTGGTTATTCGTTCACCACCTCACTTTAATCTTGTTCCAGAACCTAACTGTTGGGTATACCTCTGTTTTACAGATCTAGCTTATTTATGTGTAGACTGTTGGCCACCTACTCCTTCTCATGTAAGTTTTTTCCATTTTCAAAGAAAGCTCATAGTTAGTAGACTTTATGTCATGCTTGTTGGGGAGACAGGGGATCTATTTTTGTTTTCCCAACAATATGGTCCGGAAAACCATGCGGGACCCTGTGAGTAAAAGCAGTACTCTTTTATAAAACAAACATTTATAGTCTCCTTCCATAAGTGTTTCTGTTCTATTTATCGTATATGTGTAAAGCCTGGAATACTTTCGAGTCAACTTGTGTGCAATGATTTGTAGCAACAGCCCAAACCAAAAAATACAGCTAAAATCTCCTCCCATAAATCATACTCTTCTAGTAAGAATATAATGTGGGGAAGCGGATTGTCACTTTCAAGGATATACCAGTTGAGTAATGGCGTTGTTTTGTTACCAAAACACAATTCTAGGCTCCTCCCATTAATCATACGAGTACTTGTCTAGTAACAGTGTTATTTATGGAAAGAGACTAGAACACTTAAGGCGATACCAGTTGGTGTGAGACACTGTATATTTAACACCCCCCACCCTCCTCCTAAACACACACAAACACATTTCTTGGCTCCTGCCATTAATCATTCTTTTATAGTAACAGCATAATTTATTGGAGGAGACTGGAACTCTTAGGGAGATAAATGTGAATAAAAACAATGATACTTTGAAAAACAAAACAAAACAGATTTCTAGTCTCCTATTAGTCGTGGTAGCTTGATAAAGACGGTGATGGAGGATGCAGTTTGTGGAAGGCAAGGCAGGGGTCGACCACTGCGAAGATGGATACATGACATTGAAGATGCATTAGCATTGATAGCACATGAGGCCGGAGGGAAAGGGATACTTTTAGGCATGCCGTGAAGAGAGCGACGTTCTGTAAAGGACTTGTTGACTGATGATAGGTCAAGCTTGTCCAAAGCAATTTAATTTTTGGGAGGAGACTGGAACACTCTCAGAGATACCCCGTTTGCAGTAATCTTCCACCACAAACCCACACCAGACCAGTCGGAAGCAAGCCATCTAATGATCACATCCATTTCACAAAGAATGTGGAAGTTTGGCACGAAAAGCTCCAAAAAGTCTCGGCTTATAAAATAAATGGCAAGATGATGCCATGGCATATCTACGGCTGATGTCTGTGTGTGCAAACATAGATCTCCTTTAAATGCTAGCGACGGTTAATAACAAGGACCCCCTCTGTGAAGCCCAGGCGCCGTTTGATGGCTGTGATTACGCCAAGTCAAAGTGTAAATAAAATTAAATCTCTCCTGATTCTGCGAGTTTCTGTTAATCGTTTACGTAAGATGGACGATTCTGAAACTTGTGGCTTATTTACGTGAGCTTAATGGATCTGGAAGGGAAGGGTTGGAGGATTTGACGGTTATCAAAATTTTATGGCCCTAGACGTCATTAAAAGATCACAGTTTGGCAAGCGTATGTGCTGCAGAAAAACATGCATGTAATGGAGAGAAAAAAAAAGTTAAATCCTTAAAACGTAGCCGGCTTTAAGATGATAAGCTTTAGTGTTGAACAATTGAAGTGTACCAAAACTGACTAAACCTAGCTGACTAACAGAATGTCTACCCCACAATGCATCACACAAGCGATAAACACCCGATGACACAAAGTGCCACCATGTGGATGAGGATCACCGTGGAGAGGTCCCAGAAACCGCGTTCAGCCTCTAGGCCATATTTATGGCCAGGCTATATTGCGGCCCCTGGCAAAAGCCAGAGTAGGGCGTCATATAACGAAAAATTTCGTCCTAAAAGGGACGAAAAGTGTTAGTAAAACCTAGCTGTGAAAAAGAAGCTGTTTTATTGGATTTTAGTGTCGGAATGACACGGAATCAGAAAGCCGTCCAGAGAGATGAGTGTAGGCGGGTAATATATGCAGCTAGAAACCTCAAGGGTTCGGAATGCTGAAGAAGAAGATGTTTGATAACTGACCATTGTAACGAAAGTAGAAATATGCACCTTGTATAAAATTGCGTAGATAGGCATGACTAGTTTAATTGTCTCTTTTCTTCTTCACGCTCACCAGCTGTACACTCTGGCGGAAAGTTCTGGTTGTTCGTCTAGTTCTGGACTTCAGTCCTGCTCTAGAACCAGAGTGTCGCGTGTGCATCAGTTTCACAGATCTGATTTACTTGAATGCAGACTGTTGGTTCCCTTCCTCTCAGGTAGATGCATTCCGACTTCAAAGGAAGCTCCCAATTAGTCGACATGCTTTTGGGTAGGCAGTGGGGCTATCCTTTTTTCCCCATACTAGGGCCCCGGAACCCACACAATGTACTCAGTCAGTCAGTCAGTAGCATGTCCTTTGGGGACCTTGCTCCTATAACAACCTTCAGGAAAACTTCTCGATCACAAGCAAGATGTCTTTTGTCCGATACACCCATCTGGAGATCAACCGCCACATCCTGCACCCATCTTCTCTTTGACCCCCTCTTCCTCTCTCCCCAAGGATATAAGGTTAGTTGCGTATCCTTTACAGGACGTTGCAGAACCAATCCCAGCAGCCCCTGGCTGTTGTGTTGTTTCTCTATGCAAATTTACGTCCAGTAGTTTGCCATCGCTTTCTGGACGATCGGCCCTCTGATACCACTGTCGAAACCAATGCAAGGCGCATGGTCCGCAGCTGGGATCTAACCCGACACCCAGGTATTACGAAGCGCTCGCATCGATTTAGCCACAGAGCCGACCCCAGGCATCTATCCCCTTCATTATTGTTCTCTCCAAAGTTTCGTGGTGTTGCAAGTGACCATTCATTGTACTGATAAACATTTAATTCTAAACTGACCTTACCATTGAACACCGTAGCATTTTTATACTGCTAGTAAAACAGTGTTTATTATTGGTTTTGCTCAAACGCATTGTTTCAAATCAATTATGAGAAATGATTTAAAATAATTTTAATATATATTATGTATTATATATAATTATAGCAGAGATTTATATCATTAGCACTTGGGTTTATTTATTTAATTACAAATATGAAACACTATTCTGGGATTGAAACGTCATCTAATCCATGTCACAGAAGTAATAAAGACTAATTCTACCAAGTAATAGGATTATTCCGAGCAAAATCATGAGATCAGTGAGGTGATTAGACAGAGGGAAGGGGCGGGTGAAAGGGAGAACAAAGACAGTGAGAGGGGTCATAAGGGAGTTAGCTTTCATGTTTTAAGGCTGTCAGTGAATATAATTTTCTTTGAAGCTTGTGGTGTACTCTAAGCTAAATAAATAAAAAAATAATAGGAATCAAATTTTACTTACTGCACGCCAGGAAGCTGAAGTGGTACAGTGGTGTACATGTTTACTTGACGAGTGTGTGGGTACTCAGCCCTTTAAACTTTCCACTGGCCGCAAATACTGTACAAAATATCCTGACGGACTTGCTGCGTGAATTCCTTGTTATGCATTAAAAACATAAAGTTAGTTGCGTATCCTTTACAGGCGTTGCAGAACCAACTCCAGCACTTTTTGGCTTTTGCGGTTTTTCTAGGCAAATCTACGTGTAAAAGTTTGCCATTGCTCTATGGACGGAAGGCTTCTCAATGCCACTGTAGAAACCAACGCAAGGCCCGCAGCTGGGATCGAACATGACATGAACAACATACATATCTACTTAATAGTAGATTAAAATACCCCTTTCACGCCTTTAGGCGTACTGGGTATATAGAGCTAAACCTATATTTGGATAGACCATACGGCACATGGTGGGTTATGTGTTCAGTATCACGCCGGGCGCCTTTACTTCCCAGGACTGTATCTGGTACCAATTTGTGGCTGGGTTGACCTGGAAACCAAAGTCCTTTTGAAAAAAAAAAAAAATGTCAGGACCCTGTCATTACCCGAACGCACCCACGACTTTCCGATCCGCAGGCGAGCGTCTAGCCGTTGGACCATGGCGGGTCCCATATCTATTTAATAGACACAAAAATCCCTTCGTTCTCTGTTTTGCATATGAGAGACAGATCACTTCTGTCTACACAGCCGGGCCTGTTAAACTATGAATTAGGATACAAACTAGCTTGCAACTGCCCCTCCCCCCCCCTCGTTTATGACGAAACTGCCTCCTATACTCTTTATTATAGGAAGGAGTTCAGTTGAGTCAAGAATTGACATCACAGCACTCGGGACATTCCCATGCGTGCTCCGTCCTCATCTTAAGCATCCAGTGCAGAGTTTTAACACTCATGGTACTTGTCACAATCTGGTTATATGTCCGTCTTGTCTTTCCTCTGAGTGTAGTGAGCCGGTCAGACCTTCTGGTAACACCCGGGTGTCTTATTCTCTCCAGGCCATAGTAATCTTGTTTCTCTACTGATTCCATTGCTTGTTCCTAAAGGGCCTTCACCACATCTGCCTTGTCATGTATCAGTTCATCACCCAGTGGTGCAGATCCAGTCAATCTGTCTGTCTGTTCATTATCCACTACCCACTGCTTGTTCTTTTCTAGCCAGCTTTCGTGTAGTCCGAATTGCCAAAAGTGGGTGAGGGGATTCCTATCTTCCGAGTAAAATTTAAGGTTTGCTTGGGTCCTGGGTTAAATTCTAAACAAAATACAGAAGTTGGGTCACCAGCTCAAAAAAAAAAGCACTAAGAGAAGGACGTTATTTCGTCAGCTTTACAAAATATCGGGGAGACATTGCACGAGCTAACGCAGTTTGAACATTAAAACAGAAATGATATCGCCAATCTCGACAAAAACAGCAGGCCTACAAAAAGGGGGCCGGTACCGCCAGAAAAAAAAAAAACATACTTATTATCTGATCGGGCATCTAGGTGGACAGAGCCTAACACTGGTGCCGGAATATATTCTTGGAGGCAACGGTAGCAGGCGGGAAATAGCTTGGCTGAAGACTCTTGATCGACGACCCGACCAGCCGACATCGTAAAACATACCTAGTTCTAGAATCAGTTTGTGCCTTACAAACATCCAAGACCTAAAACAGGTGGCAACATGGAGAGTTATGACCTTTGTCCTGTGCGTCGCCCTAGGCTCAAGAGAAAAAAGTAAATAACTAACTCACTAACGAACTTACTAACTAACCAAAAATACTAACTAAGATGACCTAACCCGCCACCAATGGACTACAGGTGACCTTGTAACCATTTTGTGTTGCCCCATAGTGAACAGTGCGGAGGCGCAGATACATCACTACTGTATGAGGAGAGTGGCACCGCGAGGAATTACCAGGGGATCTGACCAACGATCAACACTCAGGGAAAGGATAAGACGGATTTACAATCAGACTGTTACTGGTACCATCAAAATTGGGGCTCTTCGTTTGCTGTTGAAGATTGGGACGGAGCACTGATGGGAGTGTCATGAGTGATGTGATGTCGATTCTTAATTCAACACTCAACATTCGTGTTGCCCCAATAAAAACAGTGCTATAACAGGGTTTCTGGGATGTTTATCTGTTTGATTCACATCCTAGAGATGTTAATCTGCAATCCTGGAAGGGGAGAAATAACGAAACAAACCAAGAGAACAAGGTAACTTTCACGCTAGGTCTTTGATACAAAGAAAACACGGGAGTGGCCAAAGAGCGCTTAGCTTGAGCATTTTAAAAATATTCTCCAGTGTTGAGTGTCGAGCAGATTCCCCAGTAACACGTCGCTTGCTGCTGAAGATGGGGATTGGGCGCTGTCTCAAGTGCTGTAATGTTGATTCCTAATTCATTGTTCAACAAATATTCTTTTAAAAAAGAAGGTTGTTTTAATGGATACACAGCTCTGCACCAACAGCAGGTCTGTAGAATAAAGTACGTCTTGAAAACATATACTCTTAATGCTAGATTGATATCTTTACTACGATTTCTTGGCTTGTATGATTCTGGTATGATTTTACTTTGCAAATTTACTTTTCCAAATAGTCAACGCTTATACTGTTGTCGAAATCAACAAAAAGTCATGTGCTACTAATTCGCATGTAGATGAATCGAAACGGGTATACAATAATTATGATACCGTATTTATGTCCTTTAAGCGACAGACGCACTTAGTTAAAGAGAATAAAAGCGAACATCATGTTATATATATGTGTGTACACTGAAGAATCAGAAAGAAATACAAGAATAATTTAATTGAAAAAAAAAAAAAAAAAACAGAAAAGATTTAAGGCACCCTATGCGAAAGAAGTTATTTTCAGTTATCAATGAAACATATTTATGATAAGCTATTGAAATACTTTGTCCTAAAAAAAGCGGTTCACAACATGTGAATCTTGACCATTTTGTCCGTCGAACGACCCTTTCACAGGGTCGCCAAAGACTAACAGAAATCACATATTCATTGAAGTTAAGAAGAAGCAACGAAAATAATTGTATGTTTGGGGGTCCACAACAGCAGGAACTGTATTAAGGGTCACCACATTATGAATGTTGAGAGCCGCTGTTCTAAAATAAATAGGCTGCGGCAAATGTATGACTGAAGATATATATATATATATATATATATATATATATATATATATATATATATATATATATATATATATATATATAAAAGAATATACATTAGAAGCAATAAAAATACTCATAAACGTGTGAAGAGATGGACAAAAAAATTACATTAGATAATTATTTGTTAAAACATATTATAAGTGGAGATTAAAACTAGGCTATCGTTTTAGTGCACAAATCCGTGTGATAGCTAAATCTATAAAGCGACAGGTATTATACGATGATAATAGCAAAATAAGTGTGACAAATTGCCATATTACGGATAGTAATAGAAATAGCTCTTGCAGTCAGCATTGAACATCGCTAACTCTTTTTTTTTTTTTTTTACTGGGCCGGTCTTCAAATGCCTAGCCTGGCCGCATGACTAACCGGAGGATATTACGTATAATATATATATATATATATATATATATATATATATATATATATATATATATATATATATATATATATATATATAATCCAGACTGAACGGGTAAATCGCTCGGTATGAGTGTTTCTTTTCAGAGATGACTCATCCCGATTGGGTTTCACTCTGACTTGGTTGTGACCGATCTCAGTCCTCTTGGTCAGACTACTGCAGCAGAGGTAAACTTTGAACTTAGACGTAAGGCTAAGCGCTAACTCTTCCAGTAGCAGGAAACATGCAACACGTGCATTGGCTACTTCTATGATACTTATTTTTTTACTCTGCCTGTTTTATTCTTGTCTTGTGTTAACCACTTTTATCTGTTCGATTACCGACTGTATTTACCACGTTAAAAAAATAGGCAGGGTGGGAAAAAAAGGGAGGAAAAGAGGGGGAGGGGGGGGGGGAGGGGGCTTTTTAAGCCGAATAATGTAGGGCCAGTGTGCAGGCTAGGGTTTCAGTTTTTGACCTTACCGAGGATTAGAACCCAGATCTCCATTCTTACCCAGTTGATTTCTCTGTCTGCCTCAAAGCTGTTTTTATCAAAGGTGGAAGACTAAAAAGTTATTTACCATCAGGTACAGAAACGTTGAGATTAACAGTGCTCATGTAGGAATTACATGGGACTGAAAGAGTTAATAAATACATTTACCAATACAGTATTGACATTGTTTGTCATCAGCAACACCGGGCTACAGTTTCTGTTGTCTGAATATTACAAATAATAGCTGTTGGTGCTGTAATGAGGTAGTGACGTACGTCGGTCGCGTCTGCTATTCTCCTTCTTTGCTCGTCTGACATTTATCTTTGGTTTGTAATGGATTTAATTGAGTTTTGTCTGTTCAGAGCTGTCAAAATTGCCCTTTTCGGTCGACATATCCTTCTTCAAGCATTTGTTGACCTGGTTAGTGCTCCTTGTGTGTACAGCACGCCGACAGGTTTCTAGGTTCACCGAGTACATATGTCAGGAAACGCTTTCAAAACTCACTGGTCTTCCAAGTCTTCCTGCCAGCCTGTTGGTGATAGGTTCAACTCTAAATCGAGTCGGATTTTAACATTTACCTAGGGAAGGGGGGGGGGGAGGGGGACGTAGGGGAACCACTAGGTATTATAGTATCTTTTAAGTAAAGGTGATCATCGTAACATAGATCACATCGCCAATCAAACTGCTGATTTGTTGGCATTTATATGTGGCTCGCATGAAATGTCAAATTCATATCAAGGTTTGTCTGCGTGGTCTCGAGGCATGGTGTCCGCCTCGAGTACTAGAGGTTCCGAGCTCAATCCCCGGTAAGGGCTGTGATCTTTTCACGTAGACTTAGACTTCTAATAATTCCCCCTGGTCTCTGGGTAGTGAGCTTGGACGCCTGTGTGCATTGTTGCACACGTAACAAATTCCTTCAGAGTTGGAAATAAAAAAGAGTAGCATAACGGCGCTGCCCGGGAAAAATCTTGAGTTAAAAATCTACCCAAAGTATTTAAGGATCCTCGCCGGTGCTTCAGAGCCTGTTCACTGTGCTGAGCTTCTTCGGACTTAGATTTGAGTTAGTAGACGAACGGAGCACTTATGGGTTACTACCCGTGTGCCATGACGTTGATCCATTGTTTAAAACCTTAAAACCCCATATTAAGATAGTTAAACGATCCACTCACATTTATTTTGACCTTGGCTTCTAAAAGCTTTTCCCTTAGCTTTTACTAAAGGTAAACACCGGCGGAATGTTCTGATTATTTGTCCACTTCCGCACTTTGCTCTTGTTTTAGAACTTCAGTTTCGCGTGCACATCCGTTTTATAGATCTTGCCTCATGTGTATGTAGTCCACTGGTTCCTTGCCTCTCCGGCAGATGCACTCCGACTTCGAAGAAAAGCGTACAGAGAATTCTAAACATCAAACTCTGTATAATGAAAATGCCACTCGAACCTTAAAGGTTGTTACAGTACTTCAATATAAAGAAACTGTGTTATTAGAGTGTGTTAAATTAATAACTGTAAGAGGTCAAAAAGTATAAAGCGGAGTCATTGTATTTAGGGACATATTTAAGTCATATTGAATGACGCATAGCATTCTAACCACTAATTAAATAAGTGAGATTTGTATATGTGCCCTGACCACAGTTTTAAATGTAATAAAATGCGTTAAAATTATTTACATAAAATTGTTATACAGTAAGCATAAATGACATTAGATGCTGTTCATTCAACTGATTAGAATTGCCTGTTTTATTCTAAACGATCGTCAACACTAAGATTTAGCACACAATGCGCGTCTTCTTTCTTCGTCTCTCTATCGTTCTTTGACAGATGAGTGTCAGGATCAGAAAGCCGCATGGGAAGAGCTTTGATATAAGTTTCCGACACAGCTGCTCTCATTGCATCAAGTCCTAGTATGAACAGTGGGCTTGGGGCTAAACTATCAGTGGTGGAAATCTCTCTCTCTCTTTCTCTCTCTCTCTCTCTCTCTCTCTCTCTCTCTCTCTCTCTCTCTCTGTTTGTGTGTGTGTGTGTGTGTGTGTGTGTGTGTATGTGGTGTGATCATAAAAGAAGAATAAATAGTAAAAAGCACCGTGCCTTGCAAACTGAAATTTGTAGGCCTATCAAGCGCCACGAAGGATTGGAAAGAACAATAACAGACGGCATGGTACTATGAAAGAGGGTCAGAGCTCACCAGCACAAAGATGTAAGTGTAATGATGTAAGTGACACCTGGGTAGGAAGTGCACGAGGCTTACCGTGAAGAGGCCGAGGTTATCTAAAGGGCCTGTTGATTGATAATGATGATTCCTCCTTCGGGATTGCAACCTAGATGTTTGACATCCAGTGATCCAAGGAGTCGTCGGCATGCAGCTGCCAACTCAGCAAGAACAAATCTCTTTTATAGTCGCGGCCTCTAAAGCTAGAAATCTTTTGTCCTCTTGTAAACTGTGATCAAATATAAGGAGCGATTAAGCAGAAAATGCCTTTCCGTATCATGTTTTTATAATGATGTTGCATTGCTAAATAATTCCTATAACGCCCATTTTTATGGCAATGTAGCCATGCAAGTAAACTCAGATACTTTACAAACTGCACCATTTTGAATAAGTACATAACTCTAAACGCTAATCTTATACATGAGATTTGTATGTGAATACTGACCACAATATGAAAACTCTCTCTAACTCTCTCTCTCTCTCTCTCTCTCTCTCTCTCTCTCTCTCTCTCTCTCTCTCTCTCTCTCTCCCCTCTCTCTCTCTGATCGTAGAAGAAGCTTGACAAGTAAAGACCATCTTGTTTCGGAAACTGAAATATTTTGGCCCTATCAAGGGCCACGACGGATTGGGAAGAAAACAGCAGAAGGCATGGTAACCCTTTTCTATGGTATACAGTATGTGGTAATATAGTTTACATGATGTTTATTTATTTGTCTCTAGATTTTGTTCACATATACAAATAAAACACTTACCATTAAGCACCCCTCCCCCGCCCCCGTCTTCCTGCGATGTGGACAGAAGGGTCTTTGTTGAGCCTAAGGATAATGGGCTGTATGCCTAGTGCAGTCGCCATGGAATGTGCAGGCTAGGATTCTTATTGTGTCCCCGACAGCGATAACACACCTTAACGATGCCAAGAATTCGAACCTAGCGTTAAATAAGGTTAATAGAACAGTTCAGATATTACTGTCATTTTATGAGACAGTGCCTGTCTCTGGTTACATAAACAGTACAAGAAATGTATGCCTAAGCATAGCCTTATCGTCCGCGTCTGTGGCTAGGTGTTGCGAACGCGCTTCACAATGTCGGGGCACTGGATACGATTCTAGCTGCGTGCCTTACACTTTGCGTTGGTTTCGACAATGGCACCAAAGACGCCGACCCTCCAGAAGCAATGGCAAACTACTGGACGTAAATGGGTCTAGAGAAACTCCAACAGCCCAAAAAATCCTGGGATGTTTTTGCAATTTCCTGTAAAGGATACGCAACTAACAAACTAACATGACCTGAAGTAAAGTTTTGCAGCAATGGATTTCAAAGCTGTTTTTCGCCGTGGATGTACACTATTCGAGGCTGCTGTACGTCGATGTCTTGATGCTATCCTCTCTATTGTTTTGCTGCCGGCCTCTTGTCCTCTTGCTTTCAACTTTTCAAAGGCTTAACTTTCCTAAGCATGTTATGTCTCTTAAAAGAGCATCCATAGAATACTGGCTAGACTCTTGCCTGCGCATGCGACGGTCGTGGGTTCGGTCTTGACTAAGCCTGTTTTTTATTAGTTAATTGTTTTATAACTTTGGCTCCCAGGTCAACCTAGCTTTGAGTAGGTACCAGATAAAACCATGGGAAGTAAAGGTGGCTGGTGTGTTGCTGGCCACGTCGCCCAGCAAGTGCTGATTGGTCTATAAAAAATAAGTCTAGCCCTCTATGCCCAATACGCCTAAAGGTGTGGACAAGCGTCATTTAAATGTGGCCAAAATTTTAACACATGTCTCTCTTTTGCCCCACCCAGGCAAGCAGGAATGAAAGCCTGTCTCATACAATCAATGTTGTAATTTTAAGGAATTGCTGTGCTTCAAGTGCCCGCTATTTTAAAAAAAAATATCGTTATTTCTTTAAAAAATATCGTACACCTAGGTTAGTTGTGTATCCTTTACAGGACGTTGCAGAACCAACCCCAGCATCCCCTGGCTGTTGTGTGGTTTCTCTAGGCAAATTACGACCAGCAGTTTGCCATTGCTCACTGGACGGTCGGCGCCCTGATAAGACTGTCGAAACCAACACAAGGCACATGGCCCGCAGCTGGGATTGAACCCGACACCCCGGCATTACGAAGCGTTCGCATCGACTTAGCCACAGAGCCGACATCTTACACCTACTCAAGCAAACTTCCATAGCTAAGATGATGTCAAGAACACGAACTCTGAGAACCACTGGACCCGTGTTGCTACTAAGAATATCAGATTCCAGGACAGTCAGAGCACTCTGTGTGAGGCAGCACTATTTAAAGAATATGGGATTTTATGGGACAACTGATCTTGTTTAAATCTAGATTTTAGTTGTGCATTTTCTAAAACTGATTGTGAAGTGCACTTGAGAAATGGTGTTCTCAAAACAGGACGCGCCAACTTCAAACTGCGGCTTTTGTTAGCTCTTAACTCTTAAGGGATTTGCTTTCAATTTATGGGAAATATATTTGATCCGTTATTCGAGGATAGCCAATATTTGAGACTAAAACTCAGTTTGGATATGTGAGATATCACTTGCGTGTACTCTAAAGGAAAGATCATCATTTATGTCTGCTGTTCTTCATCATCATTATCTTCTTTGTCTTCTTCTTCTTCTTCTTCTTCTTCTTCTTCTTCTTCTTCTTCTTCTTCTTCTTCTTCTTCTTCTTCTTCTTCTTCTTCTTCTTCTTCTTCTTCTTCTTCTTCTTCTTCTTCTTCTTCTTTCTTTCTTTCTTTCTTTCTTTTTCTTTCTTTCTTTCTTTCTTTCTTTCTTTCTTTCTTTCTTTCTTTCTTTCTTTCTTTCTTTCTTTCTTTCTTTCTTTCTTTCTTTCTTTCTTTCTTTCTTTCTTTCTTTCTTTCTTTTTTTTCTTTATTCTTCTTCTTTTTCTTCGTCAGCATTTCGAGCCCTTGAGGCTCATTGCTGCAGATATCACCCGGAGAGAGGGGGAGAGAGAGAAAATGAACGAATGGTGGAACTTTATTTTCAGTGGAACACCAATTAGACACGATAGCCTGTCTTACATTCCACCCCTTAAAACAATAATATTTAAACACAATTTGTATTTTTATCTTTGAAGCACCTCATTGTGTTCATATAGAAATATAAATATTATGACTTGTTAAGACAAATACACAAAAAAGCGTAGGCAGTAAATTCACACATTCAAAGATACATGCATACAATACAAATGTTTCCTCTTTTTCTTTCTTCCTTTCTTTTCTTTTTTTTTTTTTTTTTAAATTAGCGGTCAATCACAATCGGAGAACTATGAATTTTATTTTGGGAAACCGTATAGTACTGCGATACTGACAATTCCTAACGCTGTGTAAATTAGAGTACTTATCTTAAAATCGTTCTGATTCAAAATAATATAACTTTGGGACGGGCAAGCTCAAAGCAACTCAGGGTCAGAATGTGTTAAAGCCACAAAGAATTGAACAGAAGAAGCTAAGTAACATAAACCATGTGTACATTGTATAGAGTAACTAAAATAAATGAAGTCTTCTTCTTCTTCTTCGCGTTCACCAGCTGTACACTCTGGCGAAAAGTTCTGGTTGCTCGTCCACTACTGAACTGCAGTCCTGCTCCAGAACCTGAGTGTTGCGTGTGTATCAGTTTTACAGATCTCATTCTCTTGAAAACAGACTGTTGGTTCCTTGCCTCTCCGGCAGATGCACTCCGACTTCAAAGGAAGCTCCCCAATTAGTCGACTCTTACGACATGCTTTTGGGGAGGCAGTGGGTCTATTCTTGTTTTCCCCACAATGAGGCCCCGGAACCCACACGGGGGTAAATGAAGTAAGTAAAGAACTGTTTTCCATGCACTGAGGCGTGTTGGGCATAAAGGGCTAGCCTTATATTTTATATACTAATCGGCAATTGAGGGGGGGGGGGGGGACGTGTCACTAGAGCAGATAACTCCTGGACTAAATTATCTGCTTATCCTATGAGCCTCATTCCTATAAACGCATTTTTCACAAAAGTACGGGTATGTTAATGCTTCCAGCGACACCGTATTAAGAGTAATACTCTATAAACTATTATCTCTGCCTGGTCCGGACTTGATGTTCTTTCATAACCGTCAGAGTTATCGATATAACCTTACTCTATAAACTATCATCTCTGCCTGGTCCGGACTTGATGTTCTTTCATAACCGTCGGAGTTACCGATATAACCTTACTTTATAAACTATCAGCGGCGTCCGTGGCTAAGGCGTTGCGAGTCCGACTCGTAATCCAAAGTACCGCGATCGAAACCTGCGTGGGCTGCGTGGATTTTTATCGTATGGGACGTCGCAGGTCGACCCAGCCTCAAATGGGTACCAGGATGGGCTGTCCTGGGAAAGTAAAGACGGCCGGCGTAATGCTGACCACATTACCCACAGAGTGCCGATTGGTCTGTAAAAATATGGATGCTCTTCCCATATGCCTGATACGCCTAAGGGCGTGTAAAGGGATCTTTACTTTAAACTATCACATAAACTATCATCTCTGCCTGGTCCGGACTTGATGTTCTTTTATAAAAGTCGGAGTTACCGATATAACCTTACTTTATAAACTATCATATCTGCCCGGTCCAGACTTGAGGTTCTTTCATAAAAGTCGGAGTTAACCTTACTCTACAAACTATCATCTCTGCTCGGTCCGGACTTGAGGTTCTTTCATAACCGCTAGAGTTACCGATATAACCTTACTCTACAAACTATCATCTCTGCCGGGTCCGGACTAAAGGTTCTTTCATAACCGTCGGACATGCAGGATTGTTCTCCATGAGGTTTCAATCATGTAGACTGCAATCAGGGAGTGGGCAAATTGCAATGGCCCTAATGGAAAGATGGCAGTGAGAGGCAAACATGAATACCTGGATAGTTATATCACGTGATGGGACGGTACATTAGCGCAGACCTGATCGGAAACACTGCTGATCATGTGCGATTGCAAATCATTAACGCCAATGTTTTTTTTTCGGTTTGACACATGATGCTGATGATATATTTGCCAGGTAGAGGGTAGCATTAGCTGAATTTCAATTTAAAAAGGGGGTGGGGGATTAATGATTGTCCAAATTAGTTTGGGAAATACTACAGATCTTTGTCAAAAAAATCACTCTACGTTAAATTTCTTCTTTGTTCACCAGCTGTAAGCTCCGGCGGAAAGTCCTGGTTTGTTCGTACATTTGGACTGTAGCTTTGTGCCAGGGCCTGAGTTTTACGTATACACCATTTTACTGGCTTATTTTTACTGGTTATTCCTTGCCGCTCTCGCAGATGCACTCTGACTTCAAAGGAAGCTCCACATTAGTCGACTCCTACGACATGCTTTTTGGGTAGGCAGTAGGTTTATTATAGTTTTCCCCCACAATGGGACCCCAGAACCCACACGGGAAATATAATACACTAAAGACAGACCGTAACCCTTTAAATCTGTAAATACAAAAACAGTCTTTATCATCCATTTGAAGCTAACCGAAATCACCCAGATCGACATCATTATCCACGGAAAGCCATATTCATGAGATCCCATTTCAATACAACTGAAAACAAACCATAATCCTTGAAATCTCTAGACACAGACACATTCATTTTCATCCATAGAAAGCCAACTTAACTGCAAGCATTCAGATCGGCATTATCAACCAAAGCTGAAGCCAGCGTAAATGTTGTTAGATGTAAATCTCTAGCCGTTCATTGTATGACCTTTCATTGAGCCCTAAACATATCTTGATGTTGTCTATTCATTATAGCTTTTCAATCATTTTGCTGTAAATGTTACCCTCCTTTGTGGTTGTCAATATATTATTATGGCGTTTGATGAGCACACGATACTGTGTATTACAATTACTATTTCCTTTAGCAGGGCGCTTTCATGTTCACATGTCGTGTAGAAAGTCATCCACTGTCTTGTTCTGTAGTAAATTAAATTGTCGTTTCCGCATGAAGTTTGGGAGTCGGTGTGGGGTAGCGGTTAAACGTTCGCCTCTGGCCCGAAAGTAGTAGAATCAAAAAGGCATAGAGTCGAAGTTTTTCAAGTGACCTGACTCTCATGTCGAACAGCCTAACATGTGTACCAGACAAAGTATTGGGAAGTAAAGGCGGCTGGTCTAATGTTTACCACATCACCAACCTAGTGCTGATCGGTCTATCAAATATAGGTCTAGCGCATATGTCCAATACGCCAAATATGGCCAATACGCCAAATATGGCCAATACTCCAAAATGCCTATAAGCCAAATATGCCAAATACACCATGATGCTTAATATGCCAAATATACCAAATACGCAAAATATACCCCAATACGCCAAATCGCTTTGAAACGGTCTGAATACACTGGAGGTTATATTGCGTCTCTGAAGTCCCGCTGAGCTCTCAAAATCTGTAACGCAGTCACTGTTCGGTGTAAGTGTTGAAATTTGGCATGCTGCCTGTTAATAAACTTACCCTTGTATCCTTTTTTTTAATGTTAACAAATATTCAGTTTCATTTTATCTGTTGTAGTAACATTACTAGTAACGAAATAGGGCCCATCTACACACTAGCTGACCTTGGATGGATACTTGGTCAGTCTGGTCAACGTTGCTCAAGTTAGAGGGGTATTCCGGTGTACTCCTGTATTCAGAAAGCTATCTGCGTTGTGTGTTAATCGTTCTTTTGTGAGCAGCACCGCCCACATTGCGTTGTCACCCATAAGTAGAATTAGTGTTTGTTGGTGGGTATATGACAGCTGTCTAGGATTTTGAGTAGGAAAAAAGTTTATTTCAGTTGTGAGCGTTTGTGGGCCACGACGAGCTGACACTGCAAAATGTTAAGAAGTCTGAAACCACGGGACGTAAAATACACTTTTTTTTCGTAGGACCTAGGTTAAGTGTGTGTGTGTGTGGGGTGGGGGGGGGGGTTGGGGTTAGATCACTTGTGCTTGTTATGGGGTCGTTAAAAGCGCACACATCCTATAAAGACAGTCGACAGAATACATCCGATGCCACACAGACTTGCGCGTCTCAGATGTGAAGACGCATGAATGAACGTTCAAACGTAGTGTCCTGGCCCGACTGGTGTGTAGATGGGCCTGAGTTCGTTACATGTTCCGTAGTAAAGAGTCATGGCCCAATAGAGCGTTAACTGGGCTTTCATGGATGCTTGGTAACCTTTCACAACTGCATGTCTAGGTTGGAGCAGAGTCATGTTGTGTTCTGTTATGTATATATAGGGCGTCCTGTGAACAGACCAGGTACACGGTGTTTTTTTTCGTTCGTCTGAGCAGCGGTTGACTTTGCGTATATTCTAGCCTCCTCGGACTTCAAGTACGACAAGAATTTATTCCTGTTGTCACTGCAGAATATTAACAGTTCTGAAACTACGAAACCTAGGCTGCAGTCTTTCGTACGACGTAGGCTATGGCTGTGAGGGAGGGGAAAAGGGGGGGGGGGGGGGGGGGGGGAGGTGTTATCTAGATCTAGGTCTTCTGGGATCTTTCAAAGCAATCACATCGTGAAATATGGAGCACGCGTCATCGCCGGTGAGAGCGTCGTAAACAAAATAACATGACACCCCTGTAACAGTTAAAGAGAGTCAAGGGTGTGATGGGTCAGCAAGCCTCTATGAACGACCAATCGCGGTGTGCCTGGGCCAGGAATCGTTATAGAATCCATTTCTGCGGTATATGAAGAGCAGACACCGATTCAAAACAAACAACCGGTATGCTTACAGTAACCTGTGTAGATTGAGCAAGAACTCTTCAGAAAATCACATTGCACGCGTTTCGTGGGCATCTGACTCTCCAGTGGTCAGCTACAGCAGTTGCCTCTCGTTAGTCGTTAGATGAACACCACTTTTCATTGCATGCCCTATTTAAAAAAAAAAATCAAAATACGTAATCTTCACGCATCGCTGCACACGTAAACTGATTTCCAAACAATGTCTACGCATTTGTCAGTTTCTGTATATTCTATTTTATAGATAAGTTGAGTATCATTTACAGGACTTTGCAGAGCCAACCCCAGCAGCCCCTGGCTGATGTGTGGTTTCTCTAGGCAAATTTACGTTCATTAGTTTGCCATTGCTCCCTCGACGGTCGGCCCCCTGATACCACTGTCGAAACCAACGCAAGGTGCATGGCTCGCAGCTGGGATCTAACCTGGGACTCCGGAATTACAAAGCGTTTGCATCGACTTAGCCACAGAGCCTATCTATGTTATAGGGGCACAGAAATTATTAGTCAAACAGAGATAACAGAAATTCGCCGCTCTAAAGAAACAGCAACTTGAGTGCAACTGTAAATTATAAAATCAAACAGACATGGGAAATCAAACGCCCCACGAAAGACCTAAGTAAAAGTATGACTATTCGTATGTAAGATATAAAATAAAAAATTACAACTTGTGTGTCTTCGAATATCCCTGCGGCGCACATATTGGGAATCACTGTGGTAAAGTATATAACAGGGTTGTCCAAAAATGATCAAGCCATGTAATATAACACATTTTACATTGCTATATGATGCCCAAGTTTTCTTTAAAGTAGGCTCTTTTGATCTCACAGAGTACTCCCAACCAGACTTCCACTGCTCTAGCGTTTTCGTAACTTCCGGTGATCTTTTTGTTGCAGTGGGGAAGTAAAGACAGCCGGCGTAATGCTGACCACAATACCAATCCAGTGCCAATTGGTCTGTAAAAATATGGGACGCTCTTTCCATATACCCGATGCGCCTAAGGCGGGAAAATGAATCTTTACTTTTACTTTGTTTTCTATTGCAGGACTTCCAGAAATGAGATCGCATTCAACAGATTTTGACCATATTTGAAACATTTGTAACATTTGTACCAACCAGACTTGTACTGGTAAAGATCTAATTGCAAATGAGTCTACTATATATTTGTGATTATGTAATTATAAATAAGTAAGTAAAAAAGTTAAGGACCTTTTTCCACGCTTTTAAGCATGTAGGCATATCAGGCTAGACCTATATTTTTATAGACCAATCGGCACAAGATGGGTGACATGGTCAACATTACGCTGGCTGCCTTTGCTTCCCGGGACTGCACCTGGTACCCACTCAAGGCTGTGTCGACCTGGGAGCAAATTCCTTTTACTTTTCTGCTCTCTCATCCCCCCTCCCCTCCCAATAAATCATATGCCCTCATCTAACTCAAGCTATGTCTTTCTATTCTTGGGCATGCGGCTCATCCAAATCAACGTATCAGGTACTACTAGATTTTCGTAGGTGAAAAGTAGCTGCGTTGACAGTCGGGACTACTTTCAGGTCATTATTTTTCTTTTTTTATTAGAGAAGTCTACTCATACCTTGCTGTTTAACTAAAACTTTCTTTTATTAAATGAAGAACATGTTGTGCAATAAATCCATATCATCGGATGTTAGGAAAAGAGTTATCGTATGCTATATAGAGCCGATTTTAACATAGGGCAGGTAATCCTGGACAATTTATAAACAAGCCGAACAATTTCTGGAGGTCTCGGAGGTGTGGTTTTCCAGAAGAATCCTTAGAATTCCATAGACAGATAATAAGAGCAACCCAAATATGTTTGAAAGAGGCAAGGGCTCGAAAGCAAATTTTTACGTATATAAGATAGAGACATTCATTATATTCATATCTGGTGAGATTGATGCAGATGGGGTGACGAGAGGTTCTGGAAGAAGCTCAAGGCTCAGAGGAAAGGCAAGACGGACGTTTAATCAGAAAGCTACTAGCACCATTAGTATCGGAACTCTTCGCTGGATGCTGAAGATGGGGACGGAGCGTTTATGGGAATGCCTGGAGTGCTGTGATGTCGGTTCTTGAATCAAATAAAAATCAAATCAAATCAATCATGTTTGGTCATATTATGAGAAGAGGGAAACTGAATCATTTTTGTGACCACTAGAAATATCTGTGGAAAGAGAGACAGGATGACTGCTCGAAAAGATTCTTGATAGACGTTTGTCATAGCGTGGAGGGGTGTCAAAACAGCAAGCGATACACGCAGTTACGGTTCTCAGACTGTGGGCAAGGATGATCACCCACAACAGTAGGCAATTTACATGGTGATGATGATAACTCCATCTTGGTTGACCGGGTATTACTTTTTTCTCTCTTTGCATTGTCCATAGTTGTCTAGTTTTGTGGCTTTGACTTTTACTGAATGAGACCATAACCGCATGCTCAAGTCTCACGACAAGAAAGATGTTGTGTTACTAGTCTATGATTCCCATGAGAGCACTGATAATACACGGGCGATATGTAAATATTACCCTATTCTAAATACTAAATCATAGTCCTGAAACCCCATGCTCTAACTGGGGTAGACCTAAGAAAAAAAGCAGACGGGTCCTGCTAGTCACACTCGCCATCGCCATGCGCTGTGATTCCCGTAACTCCCACTAGCACAACATAACACTGTCGCATGGAAAGAGGTACACGTGCCAACACACAAACAGACATAAATGCTAAAGATGCCCTAATATATTCATGCTGTGCTTTATGTAACACCATCTGGGCTTCAGGTTGGTATATTTTCTCTTCTGAAGATACATAAATTACATAGCTTCAAAAATGGCGAAACAAATTAAGCCTCTGTTGTAATATGTGGCGTGTGTAGAAAGTGCTTTCATCCTTTTAGTCTCATTGCTTTACTTCAGCGCAAGTGTATTTACCTCCTCATAAATTATATATACCTACCTCACAGAATTACATACATTATATACGATGTATACTCACATTATTATTCATCAAACTGCACTTTTTCTGCTCCCTATCATTCAGCACAGCACAAATCCTCATCCGTCCTACGCGCAGTCATCCAAACCGTTGGTTCAGAGTTAACGCACATTCTGCCACTAAAAACAAAAAAAGCCAGATCTTAGACATTCAAAGTAAAACATACATATGTATGTTTTCATCACTGTTTAAGTTTAAACAAAACCTGTTTCCTATTAGATTGATGAGATTGCACGTTGCATGCTTAACTCACGAAAAAGCTGAAGATAATAACTCATGTTTGAGACGGTGCTGAAAGCCAACTGCCTCATGTTCTTCTCTCTGTCTCTGAAAGCATGTCTGGCAGGTAATTATAACGGTATCTGACAAGAAAGGAGGCGGATTATATTTTATCAAGTGCTTTCTTTCATACGCTATCCATGACAGGGCACACATGAGCAGACGAAAACCATATTTATGTCAGAAGTTAAAAGGCTGTAACATTGATTTTTTGTTATTTTGGGTAATGATATTCGGTTTTAGCAATGACCTTACCGTTTCATGATGTGAAAAATGAGGGAAAAATCAAAGTACTCGAAACAAGCACATTTGTTACAAAAGGGCAAGTGTCTGTGAGCGATCAAAGATGGGATTATGAAGAGACACTTGTTATAAGGTAACAAGAAACAAAGAGACGGAGAGGGGGGGGGGGGGGGGGCAAGAAACTTTTCTTTTACAACATGGGACCCCTCCCTCCCCCACCCAAAAAAAAAGTGAGGCAG
Organism: Candidula unifasciata; assembly: GCA_905116865.2. NCBI lineage: Eukaryota > Metazoa > Mollusca > Gastropoda > Stylommatophora > Geomitridae > Candidula > Candidula unifasciata. Next base: position 1,130,203 of record CAJHNH020002112.1, read on the forward strand.
TTTGGGGAGAAAAGGGGGAGGGGGGGGGGGGTGGGTTAAAGTTTAAAAGTGAAAAAAAATGTATGACAAAATTACCAATGTTGAGGTTTGGTAGAGATTTCAGGACATTACAATGAAATAAAAGTTAAAGCATCACAAGAAATGTTTTTTTCCATCCACAGTTTTCCGTGTGTGGGGGCTGATATAATTAATATTGACAGCCATTTAAAAAAAAAAAAAATTAAGCTGTGTTCTTTCGACCAGCTAAATTACATTTCTTGTCGTGTCTTTTGTTGTCTTTATAATCCAGTCCTTGGTATAAGAAGAAAAACCAAACGTATCATTACAGGAAAGGTGTGCCTAATCAGAACACATCCGTTTGATGCTCTTCACACAATAAAAATGAATGCCACAACGCCTCGTCTATTTCAAAAACAAATTTCCGTTCAAATGGTGCCACGAGGTTTACATGTCTGTCTGTCTGTCTGTCTGTCTGTCTGTCTGTCTGTCTGTCTGTCTGTCTGTCTGTCTGTCTGTCTGTCTGTCTGTCTGTCTGTCTGTCTGTCTGTCTGTCTGTCTGTCTGTCTGTCTGTCTGTCTGTCTGTCTGTATTATGTGTGTGTCTGTGTGTTTATGTGTGTCTGTATGTGTGTGTCAGTCTGTGTGTATGTCTGTGTGTATGTGTGTGTTAGTCTATGTGTATGTCTGTGTGTCTGTGTGTGTCTGTGTGTGTGTATGTGTGTGTCTGTGTGTATGTGGGTGTCTGTCTGTGTGTGTCTGTCTGTCTGTGTCTGCCTGTCTGTCTGTGTGTATGTGTCTGTCTGTCTGTGTATGAGTATGTCTGTGTCTGTGTGTGTCTGTCTGTGTCTGTCTGTGTGTGTGTCTGTGTGTGTGTGTGTCTGTCTGTCTGTGTGTGTGTTCCTGCCTGCCTACCTGCGTGCGTGCGTACGTGTGTGTATGTATGAGTGTGTGTGTGCGTGTGTGTCTGTGTGTGCGTGTGCGTATGGTTGCGTGAGCGTGCGTGTGTGCGCTTGCGTCTATGTGTGCGTGTGTGTGTCTATGTGTGTGTATGTGTGGGTGTATGTGTGTGTGTTTGTGTGTGCGTATGTGTGTGTTTATGTGTGTGTACATGTGTGTGTACATGTGTGTGTACATGTGTATGTATGTACCCAGCATCAAATGGATAGCAGGAAATACTTTGCAAATTAAAGGATGTTGTCCACATTCCCCATCGAGGTGTTGATTTATACACTACTCTAAACAAGCATGAGTCAACTTCAGTGGCTCTCAAACTGCTTAATGTCGCAACCCTTAATACGGTCACTCATGTTGTGGAGACCCCCAGACATGTAGTTACATTTTCGTTACTACTTCACAACGTCAATGTATGTGTGTTTTTCCATGGTCTTAAGCGACCCACGTGAAAGGGTCGTTCGACCCAAAAAAGGATCGCGAACCACAGGTTGAGAACGGCTGGTCTGGTGTCATAGGCACCGAAGTTGGTACCTTCGTATACATCTGGTACTATTTGACCCTTGCCGAGCAAAACTTGACTGTTGGTACTTTTTGGTGTGTTTTTGTACCTTTTTATAACAAAACAAAACAAAAATATCTTGGTTTATGTTTCTCTCCCCCCCCCCCCATTCCCCCCTCCCCTACCTCTACTCCGTCCCTCTAAAATTATGGCAGCCCTGGCTCTGATATGGTAGGGAAATTATAAGAGAAAGAGATAACTCCTATTCATCTGATATCACAATATAGTCAGATTTGCTAATACTGCGGTTCTTTTGGCTCAGTTTTGTCGACTTCAGAATCTTTTCCCTCATAAGAGTGGGCTCATAACTGTCCCGACAGTTTCTTAGAACAATAGCAATTCTCATTTCTCGAGGCATCCGTTTTACTGGAGGTTATGGTCTTCTTGTCAGTCACTTTGCCGAGAATTTTGGTTCCTGATTTTTTTCGTGTTTTTAACTTATGGGCAAGCTATTTCTCAATAAAACGACAAACACAACGCTAGCAAAAGTTTCATGAAAAATCCAATTTAAATAATACAATCAATAAAAACATTCAATTTCACAAAGGACATCCATCGATTCTGCAGAAACGCACTCACAACGACTTAAATAAACATCCCAAACTGTTTTGCAATCATAAAAACTGTGTTTAGTAATCTATCACTGACAAACTCGTTAGAGACTGGAATGTTCTTTTAATCAGTGCCGTCTTTATGTTGATCCGTCTGCTTGAAATAGGTACTAGAAAGTTTCCAGAAAAACGAAGGCAGGTGGGAATTGAGCACCCTATCTTATTATACTGTGACCAAGCTATGTGCTGCGAAAGCATCATATTTCCTTCTTCTCTCCCCCACCCAACACCCCCACCCCACCCCTAAATCTCGTTTTAACCTCCTATTCGTTCTTCCCTTTTCTTCTCCTCCTCCCTCTTCTCGTCATCATCTTCTTTATCCTTATCTTCCTCTTATTCTTTCACTACTCCTTCTCCCGCTCTCCTCCTGCTTTAAAAAAAACTTGTTATCCTCTTCTTTTCACAATGTTTCTTTTACTATCGCATTCGATTCTTCTGCCGCTTCATAAACAGTCCATTCTGAAAGGGACAACTATTGTTTTTTGTAGCCCTATAACGATAACTGAACAGACGGCTCATTGAATAACATAATACACATGATGCAATTATCTATCATCGGTAAATTCAGTAGAAATACACCCAAAATAGGAACATAAAACAGATATATGGAAGGTTAGTTGCGGTGGACTTGATGAAAGCAATAATAAAGTATTTGTTAGGAATGAATAAAGACATTAAAAGTAAAGGACCCTTTTCCCCGCCTTCAGGCGTATTGGGTATATAGGGCTAGACCTATATTTTATTGACCAAACTTCACTTGGTGGGTGATATGGTCAGCATCACGCCTGTCGCCCTTACTTGCCAGGACTGTACCTGGTACCCACTTTCTGTCCAAACCCAAACCCATAAAGTTCCGATCCGCAGGAAAGCGTTCAGCCGCTACTCCACGGCTGTTCCCGAATAAAGACATTATTCCTTGTTAAATTTTTAAAATTAAATATATATATATATATATGTATATATATATATATATATATATATATATATATATATATATATATATATATATATATATATATATATAAAATCAACTCCAAGAAAATGAATGTTTCAAAGTGTAACATCTAAGTAATACGGACAATTTTGACAAGGTGAATCCGTACGTCTGTCTTTGAAGACATAACACCTGACGGAAATGTGTTTGGTCAGACCTGAACAACAATCATAATGTAAGTAAAACCTTCAATAAACTAAATTACCGTCATCAAGTAAAAATCTCTAAGAGGCTGAGAGGAAATCAGTATTAAGGCTGGAGATAAGAACAGTTATTTGTGTAAGCAAGTAAAATGAGTAGACAAGCAGCTGAGTAAAATATAATTGTAGCGGAAATGTGGTTTTTGGACGAAGATCAAAGAATCCTACCTATGAACGGAAACGCGAATGAGAAAGCTCTTGAAGAAACAGATTACAATCTCAAAGTGGTTAAATAAATTAATACACACTGAAATCTATATTAATAACTATGTTAATTTTCCGATGTCGTTAGCTCTAAACTCGGAAACTACTGAACCGATTGCTTTCAAATTTTCACACAACGTTGCCTCTGACTCAAAGCGTGAGTTTTTATCATAAAATCGCACAAACCACGAATGACGTAGCTCCAGCAATCAATTGGCCACCTTTGACTGTGCAACACTGACCTTTACATAATTTTTATATACTTTCATTTCGACTAAATGCTTGAGTATTTAGTAGCGTAGTTAGTTGTAAGCCTTTCGCTTATTTACTCGAGTGATAGGTGTTCGATTCACCGCTGGGTGATATTTTTTTTTTTGGCTTCTAACTGGGAGGGTGTCACGTTTTGTTGTGGTTTATAGCTAGGCTGCAGTATCTACTCTTTTTTCCCGTTCGATTTTGGGGTTTACAGCTAGCCTGCGATAGCGGCGACGTGATGCTCAATGTTCGTGTCAGGGGGTAATATTCGTTCACCCTTGAGAGGGTGGTTGGCACGTTTTAATGTGGTTTAAAGCTAGGCTGCAATATCTGACCTAAAGTCTTCAGTCTTCGGTAGTAGAGTTGTAAGTAGTCCGTCCTTCACATGGATAATGGGTGTTCGATTCCCCGCTGGGTGCTAATTTTTCTTTTTTTTTTACTAAAGGGGCGATTGGCACGTTGTGTTGTCGTTTACAGCTAAGTTGCGACATCTGCGCCTTACGCCCAAAGACATCCAATTTAAGAACAGTCCAAATTAGCCTCCCCCCATCGACGCTTCACTCGATCAAAAACTATTCCTTAATGACAGAAACTGTTAACTAAGAAGGCTTACGGTCCAGTTTGGTTTCGGTCGACACGGATGCCAAGGTTAATTAAACATCGTCACTTTGGAGAGGGAGAGATGACGAGTGAGGGTTTTTTATTTCCGCTATTTGTGAGTATAGTGTACTTTTTTTTTTTACATCACGGAATATTACTGTGGGTTCCATCACTGGTTAGGTGATGGAGTTTTATGTCGGGGACACACTTAAACTAGACAGTCCGTGGCGACAGCATGTGGTGCCAACTCCTCTGGCTACAACGACCTGTACAGACAGTAGTGACCGTTTTGTGTTGTTGTTGTGACGGTGGTGATAGTAGTTGTAGCAGTAGTACTGGTACTCGATGGGTTATGTGGTAGCTGTTACACTGGCCACATTTACTTCTCAGAACAGATTAATGCAACCCATTCTTGTCTGGGTGGACACGGATGCCAAGCTCAGTTTAACAACAATATTTCGTCAGGCGATTTCCCCATACTTCGCAGAGGATGATATGATTGTCACGGCGGGGGGGGGGGGGGGGGGGGGGGGGGAAGAGGGGGGGGGGGGTGGGTGGGTGGGGGGGGGGGGGGGGGGGATACCAGGATCGGTGTCGTCCACATACCACTCGTGTCGCGTGCCTGATTTAAGGATTTCTCCTTAAGAACCAACAGCACTCTGAAATAAAATAAGGGATATCCCGTGGCCAATATACGCTCAACTTATTTCAGGAGTAGGGCCACTCATCATCTGGCACTACAGAATATCTAATAATCCTAGGTGCAACTTGGCTGGACACCTCCACTACTAAAAAAAAAACAGATAGCCCCCAGGTTATGATAGTATACTATCACAGCCATGTTAACACAGATTACACCTACTAATCACACAAACATAAAAGCTAGACAGTTAGAATAGTGAAACAGGGACACCCAAGTCAGCCATGAAAATGTCTGAATGGATGTAATAATTGCAACACACACATATATATATATATCAAGACAATCAAGATGGTTCCCGGTGACTGGAGTTCAGGAACTAATATTTATGAGATGATGTTGAAACAGCCAAAGATAGCTCTAGAGAGGTCCAGTGTTCATAATGGTTCTTTTGGGTAGACCTGTAAATAGAGCATGTGGTATGTCATCTCAGATGCTACTTATCAGTTTGGTAGGTCACTGCTCCCCTCAGTCCATGGTGATCTGAACAGGTTGACTCAATAGAGTGCTTTTCCTCTGGTTGATCTGGTAAACACTGACACTCTTCTTATATGAGAACAAAGGAATTGTGCTGGAGCCCAAGAAAGCTCCTAAAGAAGGATTCATTGGGGTGATGACACGGGTGGCCTGCAACAACTGTCTCTCAGCCACTGGAACTCACACAATCTCCTGTCAAGTTGAAGTTATGATGACAATAGGTAGGATTTTTGGTGGATGGTAGTTTTCTGGACTGTAAATCGTTTGCCTGACTTCCAGGAAGGTATCATCATGTCAGGAAGGAACTCAGAATTAGTATTCATCTTAAAAGTCACACACCAAACTTAATTTTTTCCCTCTACCCTTCTCAGTCACTCAGAGGATAACTCTCAGGAACAGGAGACAATTCCCCCTTCATTTATCTTTGTCTGTAAGTCAGTACAAGAGATTGGAGACAAGATCCATAGTGGACACAGATAGACACTACTACACATAGATCATCCTCTCTCCACCTTCCCATCTGCATCCGCAGACATACATTCTATCTCGTTCTTACATGCATATTTTATACCTCCACAATCTGCCCACTGCCCACCCAGTGTTGTTGTGCTAAAAATAACCTCTGACGTCACAGCGCCTAGCTGGCTGAAGGGTGACCCAGTTAAATCTGTCCGCTAATCGACACAAACTCAGTTGGCTGGTTAGAGAATAATTAACTTGCTGGGTTAATATCTTTATAATCGTGTGGGTCAGGTAGGGCACAAACTATTAGCCTGCGAAGGGAAAGGTTTGATTTTAGGGGCTTGAGTTTCTGGACACCAAGAACGGCCTAGTTCTGTGCTGTCACCCAGCTGAATTTTTTTTTTGTAGTCCTTTATTTCCCTTTTTACTGCCCTTCATCCGGTTTCTATTGGTCGTCAACGTCTTCTTTTTCCATCATTGATTGTTTTACATATTATAGGAAAATTCTGTGACCCATTTACTTTAAGTTGGGGGTCGTGATGGGCACTAGCTAATACTTTTAATTGCCAGCCTGTTGTTCATGATCCTACAGTGGTAACATTTTGTAATGGACTATGACGACCTAGCTATCAATGTGTGCTTAGACATTTTCTTTTGGAAGTAAACGTGACTGGTGCAATGTTAATCTGTTCAATGGAAAGCTAAAATTGATTAGAACCATATCTTTTTGAGATTGGCATAATATTCCTTGAAAGGTTTAATTTTGATATATTCTTTATGACAAACTAATTCGTAATTAGTATGTAGGCTAAAAGACAAACGCATTTGTTCTTTCTGGGAATAACTGACCTGGAAGCAAGATAAATTAATAACCGACTTTTTATTGGTCCTCATTTAAACAGTGGGAGAGGGGCGAGGATGAAGTAAATGCCAAAGGTTGCTTGTGGCTAGCAAAAGAATATGAAGAACAAGGTAATTTGAATCTGTATAGCTGTTGATTGTCACAGCGTGTCGTGTTCTTTGACTTTCCTTCATCTTCTATCATATTTCTCGTACGACGTACATAGAATGTCGGTGCAACAGCCTTGTGAACTTTGCATGAGGTACTTTCTCATGTTTGCTTCGAGCCTTGACTAGTTAGGTGATGTGGTCAGCGCCACACAGGCTGCCTTTACTTCGCTTGATTTACTGGTACCCATTCAATGCTGCATTATTGAGTCGTTCCAGACAGGTATGAAAGGTGCAATCAACTTTAAGGGTGTAACATCGGAGGAGTTTGTAATAAAAAATGGAATGAAGCAGGGGTGTGTCCTTGCTCCTACCCTCTTTGGAATATACTTTTCAGTTCTTTTAGAGCATGTCTTTCGAGGTCAGAAGGATGGTGTATTCATCCATTCTCCATCAGATGTCAGCCTTTACAATGCTAGCAGGCTGAAGGCCAAAACCAGGATAAGAAAGTCACTTTTCAGAGAGCTGATGTTTGCAGATGATACTGTTATAACAACCCACTCAGAGGAGGAGCTGCAATGTTTACTATCTGCCTTTACTGATGCGTGCTGCGAATTTGGACTAAAAGTCAGCAAAAATAAGACAAAGGTTATGGTGCAAGGTTTTAATGATATACCTAAAGTCCAAATTGACGGCGAAGAGATGAAGACAGTAAAACATTTTACCTGTCTGGGCTCCACAGTGAATAACACACTATCGCTGTGACAAGAAATCAACATCAGTTTTGTTTTCTGTTTTTTGTTTTGTTTTCTCAGCACTCTTCTATATGGCAGTGAAACTTGGTCAACTTTATTCGCGCCAGGAGAGACGCGGTTAAATATCCTTATATGCGATGCCTAAGAATAATACGTGGAATTAAGTGGCAGGACACAATCACAAACACTGAGGTACTGGAAAGATCTGGTAGTACAACGGTCTTCTCAATGCTCGTCTACAAAGGCTCAGGTGGTTGGGTCACACCTCGAGAATGGAGAATGGCAGAGTCCCTAAGGTGTTTAAAGACGGGTAGAAGATGCCGAGGCCGACCTCTACTACAGTATAAAGATGTGTGCAAGTGGGACATGAAAAATACCGGTATTGAAGTGGACTCATGGTAACAAAATACCATGGACCGAGTTGTGTATAGAATATACACCAGAAAGGGAATAAGAGTGAAGGAAGAAACGATTGCAGAAAAGATGTGAGCTGAGCGGACTCCTGCAGCGATAATGCGATAAAAGGAGACAGACCCCGATACTGTCCTGACCGGCGACGAAGTCGTCAAACGACGATCCAGTTGGCAACCTGGTCGCTGATGTGCAATGACGGTGCTTTTCCCGCCTCCTTATAAAATAATATAAGACAGAAAGGTGTACACAATGCTAAAGATAGTGATGTTGGTTTTAATAATGAGAAAGCTGATTTCATAACTAGGGCTATTTTAAAAACTGCAATATCAAATTATGTAGCACAACATTAAGACTATTAATATTGTAAAAGTGAATTATGTATTTGTGATTATGTAACTGTAATATTAAATAACTGTACTCAAGTTTAAAAAGCCCCCTAGTACAATTTATCTAACACCTACACGTGTGCCTAATGTTCCAAAAAGGGTTCGATATAAATGACTGTACTAATACAGATATAAATCTGTGAGTAGTGAACAAAGTACAGATTGCATCCATAATCTATTTATAGACCTTGTCTGCCATCACGCCAGAAGTGTGAGATAAACAGATTTGTCTGTGCATTGTTGGTGGAATTGCTCATTTGAGAAAACAATATTTAAAGGTTAAACTCTGTGGGATTGGTGTCTGCACGAACGCCAGCTAAATAGAGAAACACGCATCATACGTTAGAAAAAGTATACATGAATACTTTTTCATTTCCTTTGTCTTCTTCGCGCTTACCGTCTGTAAACACTGGTGGAAAGTTCTGGTTGTTCTTCCCTTCTGAACTTTAGTCTTGTTCCCGAGTTTGAGTTTTACGCGAACATCAGTTTTAGGAATCTAGCTTATGTGTATGCAGACTGTTGGTTCCTCACCTCTCAGGCAAATGCACTCCGACTTCAAAGGAAACTCACTTACTAGTCAACTATGTATGTGTGTGTTGAGGCACGACCGGCTCCAGCTGACGGGCCGTGCTGCCTACGTCCCCGGATCGGGCTAACGATGCTTTAAAGCTGCGGTTCTCAAGCTGGGTGCAGAGGCACCCTGGGGTGCCGTGAGCATATGCCAGGGGTGCCGCGGCAATAATCAAGAAAAGTCGGCTAAAAATTGCAAAATTTTTAACGAAGGCATGTAGACACTAAAAAGTTAAAATTTAAACTGTGTTCCCTCACCAGTGTCAAAATTAGTTTATTTCTTGTTTGGGAACCGCTGGGTTAACGCTACGTTAGCCCGACCCGGTGACGTCAGCAGCACGGTCCGTAAGCTGGAGCCGGTCATGGTTGAGGAGTGGCGCTGTGGATATATATCCTCATCTCCTTCCGTCAGGAAAAAAAAACCGTCCCTGGACACCCTGCCCTCTTTCCACCACACCCGCTCCCCACCCCTCTAAATATAAAAGAAAATGCTCACTGGAACACACACGGGGAATATTCGAATACTAGGGTTTCTGTGGAAAACAGTGGACGTTACAAGTATTTCCAAATCCTAATATTTAGTTCTAATGTGGAATCAGTCCTTTTGTATGGAACTGAAGCATATTGACGACGGGAAAGCTGGAGGGCAAATGAGGCATAGGAAAATCAGGTCGGAAGATCCTGAATAGTTTGACTTCATGGCATCGGGGATAATCTGTGACTGAAGGTACACGAGACAGGAGGTTGTGGATAGACATGACTACCATGGCCACACGGCATGGACTAAAAGAAGAATATTCATAGACAATGTTTTGTATAATTAGTTAAAGCTATACGTATACATTTAAGGTTTAAGGTTTAAACAACGGATCAACATCATGGCACAAAGCTAGTAACCCATAAGTGCTCAGTTCTACTTCTAACTCAAGCCTGAGTCGACTCTCAGTGCAGTACACGAACTCTGTAGCACCGGCGAAGATCCTGAAATACTTGGGTAGATTTTAAACTCCAAATTTTGCCCGGGCAGTGCTATTAGGTTACTCTGTATGAATTTCCAACTGCCACCGGATTTTTCACATGTCCAAAAATACACACGGGCGTCCGTACTTACTACTAAAAAACGAGGGAAAATTACTAGAAGTCCACTTGAAAAAATCCCAGCCTTCACCAGGGTTTGAACCCGGGACCTCCAGCACTCGAGGCGGACTCTATGTCCTGAGACCACTTAATCCTCTGTTCATTTGCTGGTATCTTTGCAGAATAGAGATAATAAAGTAAAAGAGCCTTTCCACACCGTTAGCTGTTTGGGGCATATAGTGTTTGACCTATGTACTCAGTAGTTGAGATAGTCAACACACGTCGACCGCCTTCACGTCTCAGAACTTTACCTGGCACCAATTGTATCCTTGGTCAGCATGGGAGCTAAAGTTGTTTTTAACTAAATCAGGCTGGATTTGAAATCGAATCTACAACCTACAAGCACAGGACGAACTACTAGCCGCTACACCACTGCTGCTTCCAAGGGGTGTTGAATGATGTGCCGAAATAAATAATGCAGAGTTTTAGGAGTTTCTCTGATTCGAAGGCAGGGCTGCCGATGTTGGTGCTTTCGTACACATTTGGTACTATTTATGGCCCGGCTATTTTTAGGACTCCCGGCAAAAGCCGAGGTGGGGCTTCAAAAAACGAAAAATTGTATCCCTCACGGAGACGACTTGTGTTGAGTAATGTAAGAGACACTGAGTGCAAGATTAACTATCTAATGCTTAAAAAACACCAGCAAATCTTGGTTTACATTTTCAGAATATAAATGTGGAGGTGAAAATCGCTTTCCGTTAGCATACACATTTGTGATTAGACTTTGGGTATTACCTCATTCCTCTGCAGCTGCAGAAAGCGTTTCCTTATGATTAAAGATATAAGGATTTAAATAAAATCGCTGTATTTATTTTCGAAATGCCGAACTGAAACTGAACAAGAGGAGGACCCGTTCACAATAGACCCTAATAGTGCCTTAATACAATGTTTATATATGTTTATACTGGTTAACGGGATTTCCTGGGATTGTGTTCGTTTGCTTCCCATCCTTTGATTCTCATCCGTTGAGTCTCATCCTGCAGATTACAATCCTGAAAAGTGGGGTGGTGAGACTTGAGGGGGGGGGGGGCGATTAGGACAAAAAGGACGAAAAATAATACTGCTTATATTATTCTGATACTGATCATAATAATGTGTCACATCGATAAGCGTACATGGTCAGTTAGCCTTATCAAACGATGGCCAAAATCATGGGTCAGGTCTGCGTTTTTTTTAGCCATATCATAAAAACAGGCATCCAAGGTATTAATCTCGCTATCTTCCAGTTGATCATTTCCTATCTAGTTTGACTGTTATCATAGATTTTTCCAGTTTATTCCTCTTCGTAAAAACATGACCATAAATTGTAACAACTACCTCTGATTTCCTACTTGTTTTTGTGATATCACATAATATTCCTAGCATGGCCCTAAAAAACCACATGCCGCTACCACATTACAGTACTAGATACTAATTGCAATATCACTAAGGCATAACACTACTCACTTCTTTGAGTAGCAAACTACTATTCATATTTCTTGATCTAAGTGCAATGTTCACTTCACGCCTGCTTCTCTCATACTCAGTGTATTCCCACTGTTAGTATAACTTTTTGTGACCCATATTGTCCGTTATTAACACCTTAGTCGCAAACATTTTAAAATACTTTTAAGTACAAATCCATTTGACTGAGGTAGGTGAAGTAAAGAAGCTTCTGGTGCCAGACGGAATTCAGCCTTTCCAAAGCCATTTTTCAGATAATAACCATTAAACGAAAATAAAAATATGTGTCCTTTCCAAAAAGGAGGTTGTTTGTAATGTATTTTATGTGAGGTAATTCATGGTGAATTATAGAAAAAGTCTCTAGAGAACAAGCTAACGCGGTTTGATGACAAAAGTGACACTCACTGTGCCCGAGAGTTCAGGAAAGTCAAGACGCAGCCGGGCGTCACGCACACACACACACGCACACACACACACGCACACACACACACACGCAAAGCAGAAAGCAGAGAGACATTAAGGTGCTGAGCATACAAGACTGCACTAAGAAAACATTTTAAAGCCGATAAAAGCAGCAAAGGGGAGGGACTGTACGAGGTTTGGCTGCGCCTGAAGAGTGGACACATTTTCCTGTTTTGCGCTGAGCGTTTCTGTAAGCACAGGACAAGAACCAGAAGGGAACAAGAAAAGTTGTATAGGGACCTGTTCCAGTTTGCCCAAAGCCTATTAGAGCAACCAAAGTCTGGGAATCTGGTGGTCGCCAAAAAAGGAGCTGGAGTCACATCTATTTAACATGTGCTCCGACAGGTTAAAGAATGAAACCTTTCGATCACAACTTAGAGATCACAAGAGGCTTAAAGCGGCCCGAGCTGCCGAAGGCAAAGTTCAAAACGATACCTCCCTCTTGGTCAGAGGTCGAAGAAGTGCAAAAAAGCACACGGTAAATCTACTCCAGAATCAAGTGATCTCCCGTACGCGCTGTAAAAAGGTTGTTCGAAAGTCCTCCTAAAGCTTCACCGCCTGCTACCGCTAGATTAGAGCTGAGGTACATATGTAAGGAATGGCAGACAGCAAACGGACTCTACATCCCCAAGGAGTGAGACCCCTCTAATCAAATATAATTCAGCCTTTTCTCGTTGTTGAAATCTGAGGGCAAATATTATTCTAAGTGTTTGATGCAGAACAAATGCAATGACACATCGGTGCCAAAAAGGTTTAATCCCGGGCGTAACAGGGTGTCTTGAGTATGCGACTATGATCTAGGAGTCTATTCGGAGAGCTAGGGCAGAAAAAACGTAATTGCACTTGATATGGTTATACCTCTCCAACTATACCTCATAAGCTATTGTAGCAGGCCCTTTGCATGCTCCACATACGGACACAGTTCACCTAAATGATCGAGCAATATTTCTCAAAGTTCGCCATAATCTTCTTTTCTCCCCACGTTTACTATGAGGTGGAATGAACTCCAGGTTGGGATAGCAATGGGGTGTACGATTTCTTCGTGCTGTTCGTTATGGCCAAGCAGGTCATATTAGACGGGGCTGCCATCGTTGGTCAGCGCTTTTAAATTGGGGATCACTGGATGCCACAAATGCGAGCATTTATCGAAGATACGATTATCATAACGGACAATGACGATCATGTCCTCTTTTTTTCTGAAGAGGCTAAAGTGCGTGGCTGAATGGTGTATCATGCAATTCAAGCCTCGGAAATACAGAAGTCTACCTATCATTAAAAATAGAGTTGTGGTGACCAGTTTCAAAGTGGCAAGAAAAAACATCCCTACGATTCTGGAGGAATCAATAAAGAGCCTTGGCCGCGTCTTTGAATCAAAGTTATCTGATAGGATGGAAGACTGGCGTATACATAAGTCACTGCCAACAGGCTTGCTAGCTATCGAGCAATGCAGACTGATAGGAAAGTTAAAAGTTTGGTATGTCCAATTCATATAGATGCAAAGCTCCTCTTGCCGCTGCAAGTGTACAAAGTTAGCACGAGCGCAGTGGAGCCAATGAAGCGGAAAATCAACACCGCCATGAGGAAGAGGCTCGGAGCGCCGCCTTGTCTGACTGATGTAGCTCTATATTGTAAGCAGACTAAGCTGGTGTTTCTGTTCTAATCCATAACCGAAGATGTTTAAGTCGGCAAAGTAAGACACGCGATGATGCTGCGCGAGTCTTCTAACTCAACAGTCACCACTGTCTGGCCAGTTTTAAAGACAGATACAAAATAGAAGGTCGAAGATGCGATAGAAACTGCCCAGAAAGCACTGAAACTGAAGGAAGTCATAGGCTACTCACACACCGACTGACGAGGCCTATGGTAAGGAAAAGTCACTTGGTGGTCCAAAGTCCCGGCTAAAGAACACAGAAACATGGTACCACAGAAGATCAGGGACTCCGGAAAGAGTTACGGTTTAAAAAGCAGTCCATCAGTCGAAGCAAGGCCAGCGGAACGGCCTCGAGAGCGCTTGTCACGAATACTCACATGGGGTGAGATCTGGCGAATAGCCCCGCTGCGGTCGAGCTTTGTCAAAAGATCTGCTAACGATGTGTTAGTTACCCTCGGGCACTAACATGACCAAATAGCGTGCGACCACCTATTTCACATAGCTCCTATGCAGAGCTAGGCAGACGCTCGAGCACGCATTGTCCTCGTGCAGAAACGCGCTAGGCCAGCGACGATATACCTGGCGCCACAATAAAGTCCCGAAAGAGCTAGCAGAAACTGTGGATAAAGTCAGGATGGGGGCCAACGCGAGGGTCGGTACGTTTCCTCAAGGCGGGACCGATTTCTAAAGGTAAAGTCAGCAAAGTCACATAGGTTCCATTAATATTTGGCTGCGCTCGACGTGCCTGGTTTCGAGAAACACCCTAAATCAATCCGAAAGACTGGCTTAAGACCAGACATGGTTCTGCACTAAACTGCACGGCTAAACTGCTATAGAATTGACATTCAAACACGGGAGGTAAAAATCACCAACACTAAAAATCATGAACAGGAGCCACAATTATAACTAATGCCATCTGGGAGAGGTCTCTGTAGCGGTTAAACTTGGCTAATTCAAACTGATGATGATGATGACGACCAATGTTGGAGCGAGTTTAGTCTAGCCGATAACAGGAAATAACTAAATGCACCACAGGGGGTAACTGGAAAGTTTTATGGACTATTAGGTTATGCTGGTCCATTGTTAATTTACGTTAGGTATTTTGTTAGCTTTGTTTTGTGTTTTCTTGGCGTTTGCATCGCACTATGAATGTCGTGGTTTTCGTCTCACAGCTGGGTCATTCTCTTCAAGACCACAATTTTCATAAGGATCGTGGCCGAATCTACGGAGTTCGTGCTATGCGCAACGCTTTTGGCAGGCGGCTAGCCATTTAAGGAAGAGAGGCACAGCTATGTGGGTTACAATGTGACTCGATGAAGCCGACCCTGTGAGCTTTAACTGTTGCTTTGTTATGTTGTCCGTTTATTTTTTTATTTTTTTTGTTGGATTGGGGGGGGGGGGGGGGGGGGTGGGGGGGTCATAGTTTGTGTTGTATTCAGTACTCCACTGATTAAGAGTTTTATGGAAACGTAAATTGTATTTGTGCGTGTCCTGTCCATTCCCTACACTGATCTTTATCACCACAGTTTGTGATGTATTTAGTAGGGCTGTACCTAATAGTGATTTTCACTATTCGGCCGAATACGAATAGTGGGACCAGCTATTTGGCCGAATACGAATACGAATAGTGTATCATCATCATCAGGTGCCTTGCCGACTGGCGTGGGCGATCATGCCTCTCCACCATCTGTAATCTCCTGCAGCTGTTCGTGTGCTGACACACCTCCGTGCCATGCAACAAGACTGTCAAGAATCTTCTATCGTTGTCTTCCTCTATCCCTCCTTCCACAGATCTTTCCAGTGGTCACCAAATGTTCCATTTTCCCTCTTCTCATAACATGGCTGAAAAATGACGACTGTCTCCTTCTGATGTCTGTGATTAGTTGTCTTCTGGCTCCCGCTTCTTTCAAAACCATCGTTCGCTCGGCCCTTCGTTCTATGTAATTTAAACGCATCTTCATATTCTCGTTAGCAATATCTTCAAATTGGATTTGGGCGAAGACACCCTGAAAGAACGAAAAATTCATGATCTCTCTCTCTCCCTCTCACACACAGACACACACTCACACACACACACGCACGCACACTGTGGTTGGCATTTTATGCAGTTTGTACCACGCAACCGGGTCGCAGTTTTCCTCGCTACGACAGCCTTGGGCAACAGCAACTATTGTGTTAATGAGATAATTATTTCAGTCCATCACAGTGTATGCAGAAACGGGAGTAAGGTAACCACTATTCGTATTCGGCCCGACCGCAAATATTCGGCCGAATACCGAATAGTTATTAGGTCCACTATTCGGCCCCGAAGCGAATATGAAGCGAATATTCGGTACAGCCCTAGTATTTAGTATTTTCCACAGACATATTTGTTAGTGCTATAGGCCCAAATTCAGTGTATGCATGAACTTCCACAAAATTAGAAGAAAAAAATGCGTCACATGTCCACCATAATGGAACCAAGTCAACGCCAATATCCTATTCCATATGTCGCGCGCCCACGTGGGTAAATACACTGATATAGTGAGGGTGTGGGTTTGATCCTTAACAATGCCCACCCACGTGAGAAACTGGACTATTATCTAAGCTATGTTGATCCTAGACAGTCCTGGATAGCCAAGAAAACGGCGAGTGGCTCGTTCCATGAAATGAAAGTTGCTGTACTTGTATCCACAGGAGTAGGAGAAGGGATAGATAGATATCAGGATACACCCACTGTGATATTATCTCGATACACAGTTAACCCCTGCGACTATTCTCCTCTCCTGGCATTACTTAAAAGCCCCCATCAAGTGATTTAAATATTTGTTAGCTGAAGTAAACTAATATGCACAAAGACACTTGAACCTAAGTACACAATTTACTCAACTATCATGAAACTCATCACACATGATTTATTTAATAAATCTGACTAAAATAAAATGAACTTGTTTAGGCTAGTAGAGTTGAGGGAGTGTGATTGATGACAGTTTGTACATATACTTAACTCCTAGTAGGAGAATTCACCGTCAGGACAGTTCTCGGCTTGAGACCCTGCCTATCTTTTCCAGTTTGTCGTCCTCACTGCTTTCTGCAGGTCGTTACACTCGACGGTCGGCAAATAATGGATGCCTACTAGTCCCTGCCCAATGTGGAAACTGTGATAAAGAAACAAGCGCATATTTGTAGTATCTGCTCTAGATGTACACTAAGCATGTATATTATACTAACATCAAGCATGTTTATTTAAATAAAACATTTCATCTCTCCCTTATGCTCACATTCACTCCTGTCCAATTTGGAAGGGCTTATGTCTCACATTCCAACTGTTACATCTTCTGCCTTCCTCTACACGTCCTGTAATGATAGTCAAGTCTTCTACGTCAGGTGCCATCTCTCGTACAGACTCAAAATGACAATCAGTCATACAGAACCAGTTCTGGAATCTCTGCTTGGAACAATCGACGCGCCCAGAATGCTACAATAGTTCTGAGGCGAATCAAATACCAAATCTCAAGGATTTACTCTCCGGGATCAATCTCCGCATTAGCCTCCCGAGAGTTAAACACATTTCAGTGTGTTAGCTGTATGTAATACAGATTCACATTAACCACACGTGAAAAGATTGCCAAAGTTATCTTCACGCTTGTGATTTCAAAAACCTGATAGTTCATTAAATTTCAATGGCAACAACAACATTTAGGTTTTACAACATTGAAACACATGTACACGAAAAACATTCATGACACTATAAGTTAGGATATAAAGCAATGTGACAGTGCCCTACGAGAATGAAGAAATGTCCGCCTAGGAGTATTACAAAGTGATGAAGACACACACTTGAGCAAAAAGACAGTTAGATCTCTATCATAAATAAAATAAAGGTTTTGAAACTAATTTCGATCTTACCTGGAAAAATGAAACCACAATGCCAAAAGTTCTGTCTCAAGCTTAGGTTAAGCCCAACAGATGGCATGTGCTCGACAGGATCTCATTTACCAGACCTATAGTTCACCCCTTTATAACTTTTATCAAGCTCCTCCTACATTACGCCTAAAATCAATCATTCTCATTCACGGATATCACAGCTCCTCCCTTGTGGGTAAGTTTATTCGCTGTCAGTCAGTGACTGTACAACAATTGTTTGAATTCCCACGCTAGGATCTTCTGGTTCAATTAAGCTGACCAGAGCAAATAAGACAAGTCACACCTCCAGTCTACTTCACCTGTCATCACAATAAAATCCGACTTTGTCAATTCTTCTGCCAACACTTTTCGCTCACTATGTCAATAGTGACCGTCGGACCTGCCGTCGAGTTAGGTAACCTCAGGGGGAATTAAACACAATTAGCCGGAGTTAGCTGCTCCTAAAAGTCTGGCTAGGAGATAAAATATCTGACACCGACAGATGGTGTGCAAATCTGCAGACAGTAAGTCTGGGCTGGGCAGAATCACAGGCGTCACAAAGACTACCTTAACACTTAACATCTGGGGAAAAGTTTTAGTGTTTGATATGACCAACAGTCCAGGAGAAGTAAGTGTTTGATGTGGTCGTCTTACTTAGATTAAGGATGTATCCAAAACCATTTATTTCGGTATACTTCGAAACACAAAGGAATAAAAGTAGGTTAAGGAAAGACATTCTGAAGTCACCGCGCGTATTGTCACACCATATCTTCTTACAAGACTAAATTACCTGTCATGATGGATTCGCATAAAAATAAAATAAATAGCATATATCTGCAAGCTGTCTGCATGTTGTGTTTCATCATCTTTTCTTTATCTGAAGCGAATCAGAGAAGAGCCTTGTTAAGCCAGTTCATGTCTACATTAAAAATATAAAAAAATTAAAAAAAAAAAAAAAACCACCTTGACAGAGTTCTTGCCAAGTTTTGTTTGTTGAGATTTGTATTTGTATACTACCTGCTGTGATTAAGATATTGCAACTGCAACGATTGCAAATGGTTTCTAGCAGGATTTTTTTTTAAAAGATGATATACAGTTGTCAGCGACGGTTACATCTAAACTCAAACATAATAATATTTTAGCATCATTATCATCATCGTATTTTTCTTGTTCTTGTTCGCCACCACCACCATCTCCACCATTATCAACATCATCATCATCATTCTCAAGCTCATCACCTCTATCATCATCATTAACATCATCATCCTCTTCTTACCCTCCTTCTCAGCCTCCTCTTATTCTTCGTCGCCATCTTCGTCGTCGTCCTATTCTTCTTCTTTTTCTTCTTCTTCTTATTCTTCTTCTTCTTCTTCTTCTTCTTCTTCTTCTTCTTCTTCTTCTTCTTCTTCTTCTTCTTCTTCTTCTCTTTTTTTCTTTTTATTCTTCTTCTTTTTCTTCTTCTTCTTCTTTTTCTTCTTCTTCTTCTTTTTCTTCTTCTACTTCTTCTTCTTCTTCTTCTTCTTCTTCTTCTTCTTCTTCTTCTTCTTCTTCTTCTTTTCTTCTTCTTCTTCTTCTTCTTCTTCTTCTTCTTCTTCTTCTTCTTCTTCTTCTTCTTCTTCTTCTTTTTCTTTGAGTCTGTTGTCAAAAGATGTACTCGTAGACCAGTAAAGGCCGTCTTGCAGTCCAAATCTTCATGTGTAACATACACCTTTTGTAGTGAACAAGGTGGGAATAAGCCAGAAGGCTTCTCTATCGGTAGCACACAGAAAACCGTGCTGAAGGACATGATTAGCATTTTCGGGCGCCAAGATGAAGGGACGCATTACATCCTCATGTTTCCTAAACCAACAAAAGGAGAACACATCTGTTGGCTACTGTATGATAAAGCGAAGGCAGTGAATGCTCTCCGGGATACAACGGACAGATCAATAGAGCAGACAGAGAATTCATTCATTTCAAGACTAATTCAAAAAGGGGCGAGTAGAAGTTCTGGAATAAAGTCAATACTTAAGGGGGAAACATAGGTAGACTTTTAATCAGATTTAACTTGTACTATTAACATGTCAACTTTTCAGTGGTTACTTAAAAAAATGAGA
Source organism: Candidula unifasciata (assembly GCA_905116865.2). Taxonomy (NCBI): domain Eukaryota; kingdom Metazoa; phylum Mollusca; class Gastropoda; order Stylommatophora; family Geomitridae; genus Candidula; species Candidula unifasciata. The sequence goes on from CAJHNH020002112.1 coordinate 1,149,965, forward strand.
CGGAGCACGTGTGGGAATGTCCTGAGAACAATGATGGCAGCTCTAAATTCCTTTTATACTTGAATACCTCTGGGTGAAGTCTGTTATGCCATAAGCGCCGAAGATTTGTTAACAAGAAAGGGTGAGCGCCCCCATCACCCCTCCCCCTCCACACACATACACTACTTTAACTGTGAAGGTGCCCCTGTGGGTAGGAGGCATAATTTTGTGAATGTATTTAGTACGAACTTTTTCTCTATGCTAGGGGTCTGCGTGGTCTCGAGGTATGTTGTCCTGCCACGAGTGCAAGAGGTTTCCGGTTCAATCCCAGGCAATGGATTTTTTTTTCACGTCGACTTGGAATTCAGTAATTCCCCCTGGGTAATTGGGTAGTAATATCAGACGCCTGTGTGCATTGTTGCTCACACACACACAAAATCCCTTGGCAGTTGGAAATCGAAAAGAGTAGCCCAACGGCGCTGCCCGGGCAAAAATTTTGAGTTAAAAATCTACCCAAAGTATTTCAAGATCCTCGTCAGTGCTGCAGAGTCTGTGCTCTGTGCTGAGCTTCTTCGGGCTCAACTTGAGTTAGAAGAAGAACGGAGTCATGAAGTTCATCCGTTTTTCAAACCTCAAACATCAAACCTTTCAATTGTCCAGCGGCTAGACCCTCGCCTGCGGATCGGAAGGTCGAGGGTTCGGTTCCTGACGCGGCCGGATTTTTTCAAAAGTGGCCTTGACTCCCAGGTCGACCCAGCCTTGAGCTGGTACCAGGTGCAGTCCTGGGAAGTAAAGGCGACCGGCTTGATGCTGATTCCACCACCCACAAAGTGCCGTTTGGTCTATAAAATATACCACTGTTTAGCCCTATAGACCCAATACGCATGAAAAGCGTGGAAAAAGGTCTTTTACTTACTTTCTCTCTAAGCGTATAATAGCGTCACTCTAAACAATTCACTTAACTAAACTGGCGTCTCCATCCATTTCTTTTATAAATCCACAGTAACGTAAGCGGTAACTCTTTTTTGTGTGGGTCAAATTGAATATTATTTGAATTTCAGAAGATTCGATGTCTATCAGCTTCAAGTAGCGAATTCGCTAGAGATCTCAAATGCAGTTCACTGGAACAGAAAACGTTAAACGGCTTCAATTGCGATTTCTTCATAGTTCATACATTTAACATCCTTATTTTGCAATACAGTTGTAAGTGGTAAATATTCAGAGAAAGCTATCAAAACAAAACAGATTTATCGGCACAGTTAACAATAGCACAGACGCCTTCTTTTATCTTACAGCAGTGTTTGATAAAAATCACATTACTTATTTCCCCAGAAAAGAAATTAATGCTTTGATATATATTCCAAACTGAGAAGCCTTCGTCGGAACTCCGAGTTTACATGAAATCCTTCAGTTATCTCCCTCCAGAATAGATACACGTTTGGGACAACGAGCGATAGACGCTCATTTGAGCCTTTCTCAGTGCCTCGGACAACTTTTGCCGCTGTTTCTTGATATCTTCAAAGACAAAAATGGAAAAGAGGGGTCGTTGAAGATGGTAATTCTCTGATAATCCATATTTTATGGCCTATTACAAGTCATGAATGCAAAGCCTGTCTTTTCGCTAACCTCCCCTGTGAATTCCAGGTAATTTGTGCCTGTCTTTTCTGCAGCTCTCCGGAAATGTATGGTTATTATTGAATTGAATTTCATCATTGCTTCTGGTTACTGCCTGGTTATATATTGTCTCTTTTATATAGTTGGGATCAATTCTTCTAGCTGTCAGCGGACTGTATATTTATGGGTGTATGAAAACTAGTGATCAAAATCGCTAGACACACATAGTCAAGAAGCAAGTGTCTTTCCTCAGTGATGGTTCATCAGCTACACTAACATAGGCGTTGCCTATAGATTAAATATGTATCAGAAGAGGGTGTGGATAGTGGGATTACATTATTTTGTTTGCTTTCTCTCTCTTTATCCCTGTCTTTATGTCTCTCTTTCTATCTCTCTCTCTCTCTCTCTCTCTCTCTCTCTCTCTCTTTGATGCTTGATCCTGCCTGTCTCTCTCATCGTCATCATCACTGATCCTTAAATTATGTCTCTTCAGCTAAGTATCTGTGCTGTCTATTTTTGTTTTGTTGATAAGGACGTGATCGCCACATTTGCTTGTACATATGTGTCATTTGTTTTATCGAGCGTCCTACTTCCAAGGTTGTCGATGATGGTTTTCCATGGCGACTGCCCTGCCACGTGGCCCTAAATCCTCAGACTGTAAGACCCCAACCCCCAGCCGATCAACAAGCAATAGTCGTAAATACAGCCAGAAAATGTAGTTTGGCAGATTTTGACTGTGTTTGTTTGTTTAGACATTCTTAGCCACTGTAATGACTCAAACGAAAGCAATACTTTGACTGACTGGCTGACTGACTGGCTGGGGTTCAACGCCATCGAATACCATAGACAAGCAATTAGCACCTGGTGACACAAAGTGCCACTCAGATGAGAATCCCCGATCGCAAGTCCCAGAAATCACGTTCAACCGATAGGTTATGTTTAGGGCCCCCGACGATGGCCAGGGTGGTGCTTTAAGGTTAAAAAAAATGTGCTTCACATAGTGGCGCTAAACAGCAACCAGTTTCTAGATGATATAATTTATGTACAGATTTTGTTGAGTCGGGTGTTATACATTAGTCTGTTTTCGCGTTCTTATGAGACGTATTGGCATTCCCGTCTCGCCATGGGACTACAGTGACTCACAGCAGTTTCTGCCATTCGGTGTTAATCGCTCTTTGTGCTGTTCTGGTGAGGTTCAATTTCCCTCACTTTTATAGAAAACATGTTTGTCTTCACTTTATAAGCACTTTGATCGGGCTGGGTCGACGATTTAACAGTAAATCATGTAAAAAGGTGACCTATCTGCCTCTAAAATTGTCAGTCGACCACTGGAAAATTTTCTAAATTCTATATTAACTGCGTTCTGTCTGCTTAATAGATTGCTTAATTATATTTTCCCGTATTCTAAAAACTTCGACCCATATTTCAAAATGAAAATAATAATATTAACTCTTTCTGCGCTTAGGCATACATATCGTGTGGTTGGATATTATTGTGCTTGCAACAAACTCAAAGAGCATGCTATGGAAAATTGAAACTGATGTCCTGTGAGCAAAGTGGCTTGCATCACTCGATGAGACACCCAGATCAAGAGTATATCATGAATTATCTGACCTGGACATTTATGTACGCGAAGTAAAGAGCTTACTGATAGGTTACCTGCTGTTGCTCCTCTGGACGATGAGATAGCAGATGATAAAGCAGATGTGGTGCTTTATGGGATCAGATGGACATTTTAAAAGAACAGATAGGGAATTCATACACTGAAAGAATAATTCAACAGGGGGATGCCTCCCATTCCTGCACAGGGAGTGGGGGTCGAGTTTCTGTGAGATATTCAACATTATTGGGAAAGCAGAGACGGACTATTAATCAGGTTTCAAATGAAACTATTAGCATGTCATCTCTTCGCTGGCTACTGAAGTAGAGGATAGAGCTCATGTGGACTGGTGGACGAGCACATTTCGTCCTCGAGGTTTTCGGACAGCGTTACAAGAGTCGCACCGTGGAAAAGATGGGGTCTCAACAAGTAATATTCCCAATGAAAATAGTGGTAGACTTTAGTCAACCTTCATTGTGGGGAGGGCACCCTCAAACATGATTAACTTAATCTTTCAGCGGCATGTGACAGCTAGTCTTACACACACAACCTTACGTTGTCTCTTGCATCGTACAAAGTAGTTCGCAATATTGCTTCTGTTGCTTCAACTAAGGTACCACGTAAGACTTATAGTACTCATCGTCATCATCATGTAGCAGGTCCTTTGCAGAACGTCACTCTCATCACGGTCTGCCTGAAAGAAACTCGGTGTCTCGCCAGCTCTCCCGTCTCATGAACTTTCACACTCAAGGAGTCACTTATATCCTGTGCCCATCTTCATGTTGGTCAGCCCCTGCGTTTCCTCCCTGGTGCCTCTGTTCTTTCTAATTGGCCTCTAATAATTAGCTTCTGCTACTGTTCTTTCTAATTCGCCTCTAATAATACGCTTAACCCACGGCCGGTGTTCGAAACCGCACGGTTCCAGCGGTTCATCCAGTCTCTAGGAAATAGGTACCAGAGTTAACACTCTGGGGTAAATGTAGGAACCTCGCTGTAGCTACGGAGTAGCGTGCGGACGGTGATACAGGCGGACAGTTTCTTATCAGCTGTCCGTTAAGGTGGCAGAGCACTTATGTTTTCTAACCGTATGCATGACGCTGGTCCACATCTCCCGACTTTACCTCTATCTTTTACTCTTCCTAATATCGGTTGTTAGGTAACCTATGGAATGATTTTATTATAGTTTTAATAGTTAGAAACGACACAACAAATGGTAATTTACAAATAACAAATAAAAAATTTTTTTCGGACAAGGATGATAAGTTTATATCCTCAGCTGTCATCATAATTGCAGTGGAAACTCACATTTGAAGTTTTTTTTAGATCATATCTTGACTTCCGCATGTTTTATTTCTACAGCCTACATCAAATATGACCCAGTGTTACTTGAATTTCCTGCTTGTTTTTTTTTATTGAATCTACCAGGATCTTTATGGGGAACATTTTGCGGTTAGTTTCCTTCACGGGTGTTGTATCTAGTAGAAAAATATATATAAACAGTGTTTAAAATTAGGCTGTAAACTAGATTACACATAGGATTAAAAAAAAATTATAACTGAGATACAGTTTATGAAACGCGTATTATGTGTACGATAGTGCTGATAGTGGGGGTGCAGAGGTTGGGGGTTGGGGGGGGGGGAGCCACGTTAGCTTAGTGGTTATACACAGGCTTGTCGACATTTTGTTATTCTTCTTCGCGTTCACTAGACCTAAATTCCGGTAGAAAATTCTAGGTGTTCGCCTACCTCCGGACCTTAGGCTTGCCCAGAACCTGAGTGTTGCGTGCACATCCGTTTCACACATTTGGCTTATTTGCATGTAGAATTATGTTTTCTTGCCTCTCAGGCAGATGTACTTCAACTTTAAAAGAATTCTCTCAGTTAATCGAAATGCTTAGGCGCCGAAATCCAAGAAGGGAGCTTGCCGGCCTGAAGGTCCTGTACTCGAACTCTAACTTCAGGGTTGTACAAGAGACACCCCGATTGTGTGCATGCAATACATCGTTGCATTGCCGACTATTGCAGATAGGCTAAAGATACTGCAGGCTAAGTCATACCTCAGAGTAGCTGCAGACAGAGAACACCCTCTGTATGAAGCTTTGGATGCATGGCAAGGGTCAGAGACTGAAAAGGGGAAAATCGTGAATGGCTCAAGCAGAAGAAACAGTAAGACAAGCATGCATGCTGGAGAACATTGGGCGAGGAGAGGGGTGGGTCAGAGTACCAGCGGGAAAGTATGACTGTGTAGGGTTATGATAACATTGGGTCGGGTGTGCAGAGAGTGGCCAGCGGGTGCTACGAAGGTTGAAGTCCAACAGTTGAATACGACAATTCACACCCAGGTGATCTGATTATCTATACAGATGGTTCGGTGTTGAGAGGAAAGAGAAGTGCCTGGAAGTTCGTAGCGGAAGCCAATGGAAAATCTTTAGTGCATGACAGCCTAGCATATGACACCACTACATCTAGCATGAGAATGGAGGTGGAGGCGGTAACTACAGCTCTCTGGTGGCTAGAGAACAAGATGCATACACATGTCGTTATTGTAACACTCTAAAAGCATGCTGAAAAAAGATAGGGAAAGGAATGATTCGAACAGAGTTGCTAGCTTCACTGGAAAGGTCAGGGAAGGTAAGCATACTTTGGATCTTTTCTCCAGGCTATGCCGGCGTGGTGGGTAATGAACAGACAGAAAGATTGGCTGGATCTGCACACTTGGTGGTAAACTGATATATGACAAGGCAGATGTGGTCAAGGCCCTTTGGGAACAAGCAACGGAATCAGTAGAGAAAGAAGATTATTTTGGCCTGGAGAGAATGAGGCACCTGGATGGAACCAGAGGGTCTAACCGGTTCACTACACTCAGAGAAAAGGCGAGACGGACTTTTAAACTGATTGCGACCGGTACCATCAGAACTGAAACTCAGCGCTGGCTGCTGAAGATGAGGACGGGGCCCTGATTGCTGTGATGCCAATTGTTGACTCAACTCAACTCAACACCAGGGATATCTGGGAAAAAACTTTAGCTCTTAGTCGACCAGCCGAAAATGTTCCTTGGAAGCTATGGCAGTCAGTGGGATTTTGGCCTCATCTTCCATTGAGTAGCAACAGGTCCTTAAACATATGTCCAGCCTCATTGACTTGATGCGCCTTCTTCCTTATCTTCATTTAGTACAGTTACTTTCTAGAAGTGTTGGTTGGTGGGGCGAAGGGGGTGGGGGAGGGTGGAGGGGGAGAATGGCTGCCTTGAGGATCTTTCCAGTACCTATGATAAGTTGGTTTCCATTGCCTTGATACTTCTCTTGATGCCGTCGTTCCATATTCTGCTTGGTCTTCCCCTTGCTGAGTGTCTTTTGTATTTCTCAGCGTGGCTGAGTGTGGTAGTTTGTATCAAGATATTCTCGCCAGATAACTAAACAATTCCATTCGCCGCTCTCTAATCAACTGTACAATTTCTTCATTTTTAATCAAATCGTTTCATACATGCATACATACATATATACATACATACAAAATAAAACGGACACAAACACAAACATATATACACACATAATGTACAGTACATAAATACATACACGCATATTTGAGGTGCAATACATAAAAAACCTTACGTACAATATATATAATTCATACTCACATACATACATAAATAACGTACAAT
>CAJHNH020002112.1:1164317-1221340 GCA_905116865.2 Candidula unifasciata
TTAGGAGTTAATGGAGGCCTCAGCATTCTCAATCCTTGTTTAAACATGCACTAGTGATAATATTAATAATACTATTTATTTTTGTTATTATTTTTGTGTGTTTGTGCTGAAAAAATATAATAATATGTTTGGTATAATACGAAATATATATGCTTATTAAAAAAACCCACAAGAAGAAGAAAACAAAATTGGGAGGGGGGTTAATGCACTTAACAACGTTTAACATTTTTAAAGGAGGGTAAGGAGGGAGGGGGGGGGGGGGTTGATTTGGGGAAGGGGCGGAGTGAAGCTCAGCCCCTATAAAATTCTAAAATTCCTAAATTTATCATATTGTTTAACTATGGATTATTGCACGGGAAGGGTGGGGTAGGGTGGGGTAGGGTGGGGACAGGGGGGGGGGGGGACAAGGATAACTGAACGAGGTATGCAAGCCAAATTAGTAGTCAGACGGAAAATATAACGAAACCGCTAACAATAACGTCTAAAGCAAGAAGCAGACAGAAAATAATCGGTACTTGGAATGTTGGCAGACTAGGAAAAAGGAACTAAAACTATTTACATTGTGACGACCTAAATGGAGTGACAATGACCAGGGGCACCTTTTGAACTTTACACCGTGAACTTCATGACACTTAACGGCTTATTGAACTGACGTTTCTTGATGATGATGATGGGGGTGTAGATTGTTTTGATGATGACGATGATGTTGTTGGTTATAATGACGATGATGATTATGTTGGTGGTTATGATGATGAAGTTGGTAGTGTCGGTTATAATAAAGATGATGAATATGTTGGTGGCTAAGATGATGACAGTGATGTTAATGTTTACAATGACGGTGTTGATTATGTTGGTGGTTATGATGATGATGGTGTTAATGTTTATGATGATGAAGATGATGTTGGTGATTATAATGATGATGGTGAATATGTTGGTGGCTATGATGATGATGATTATGTTGGTGGTTATGATAATAATGATTGTGTTGGTGGTTATGATGATGACTAAGATGTTTTTGGTTATAATAATAATGATTATTATTTTGGTGATTATGGTGATGTCGATGATGTTGCTAGTTATAATAATGATGATAATTGTGTTGGTGTTAATGATGATGATGATGGTGTTGGTGGTTATGATGATTACGATGATATTATTGATTATAATGATGATGATGATGATTATGTTGGTGGTTATGATGATGATATTGTTGGTGTTTATGATGATGACTAGGGCTGTACCGAATAGTGATGTTCACTATTCGGCCGAATACGAATAGTGGGACCAACTATTCGGCCGAATACGAATACGAATAGTGTATCATCATCATCATCAGGTGCCTTGCCGACCGACGTGGGCGATTATGCCTCGCCATAATCTGCGATCTGCTGCAGCATGTATTAGTTCGTGTGCTGACACACCTCCATGCCATGCAACAAAACAGCCAAGAATGTTCTCTCGTTGTCTTCCTCTATCCCTTCTTCCACAGATCTTTCTAGTGGTCACCACATGTTCCATTTTCCCTCTTCTCATAACATGGCCGAACAATGATGACTGTCTCCTTCTGATGTCTGTGATTAGTTGTCTTCGGGCTCCCGCCTGTTTCAAAACCTATTGGTTGCTTTTTTTTTTTTTTTTTTTGGCTGTTCAAGGTATTTTAAGCATTGTTCTGTAAAACTACATCTCTGAAGCCTAGAGAAATTGTTTGGCCTGCCTACTGATTGTCCAGGACTTTCAACCACATGTTAAAGCTGGAAAAATAGGAGAAAAATAGTAGCAAAGCAAGAATTATTTTTCTAACCTTCAATGGCAAAGATATATTGCATAAGAAGTTCTTTATTTTATAAAATGCAGGTATTGCCTGTAGCCTGTGCTCTTTTCGACAGTGGTGAGGAAAGTATCTCAAGTATCTTTATGTCTTCTTTAAAAATGTTACAATTTATAGCCGACTTTTCTTGATTTTCGCCCCGGCACCCCTGGCATGCGCACCCAGTTTGAGAACCTTTGCTGTAATGCCTCGGTCGAGTCAGCAGGCAAAACCTTGCCAGCTGCTGTACCACGCAACCGGGTGGCAGTTTTCCCGCTGCTACAAACTTAGGCAGCAGCAACTATTGTGTTGATGAGAGAATTATTTCAGTCCATTGCAGTGTATGCAGAAATGAGTGTAAGGTAACCACTATTCGTATTCGGCCAGACCGCAACTATTCGGCCGAATACCGAATAGTCATTCTGTCCACTATTCGGCCCCGAAGCGAATACGAAGCGAATATTGGGTACAGCACTAATGATGACGATGATGTCGTTGATTATAATGATAATGATGATGATTATGTTGATTGTTATGATGATGGTGATGGTGTTGGTGTTTATGATGAAGATGTTGTTGTCGGTGGTAATAATGATGATGATGTTGGTGGTTTTGATATGACGATGATGTTGTTGGTTATAATGAGGATGATGATTATGTTGGTGGCTATGATGGTGACAGTGATGTTAATGTTTACAATGACGGTGTTGATTATGTTGGTGGTTATGATGATGATGGTGTTGGTGTTTATGATTATGAAGTTGATGTTGGTGGTTAAAATGATGATGGTGATTATGTTAGTGGCTACGATGATGACCATTATGTTGGTGGTTATGATAATAATGATTGTGTTGGTGGTTAAGATGATGACTAAGATGTTAGTGGTTATAATAATAATGATTATTATTTTGGTGATTATGATGATGACGATGATGTTGCTAGTTATAATAATGATGATAATTTTGTTGGTGTTAATGATGATGATGATGATGTTGGTGGTTATAATAATGATGATAATTTTGTTGGTGTTAATGATGATGTTGATGGTGTTGGTAGTGATGATGATTACGATGATATTGTTGATTATAATGATGATGATGATGATTATGTTGGTGGTTATGATGATGATATTGTTGGCGTTTATGATGATGACGATGATGTTGTTGATTATAATGATAATGATGATGATTCTGTTGATTGTTATGATGATGGTGTTAGTGGTTATGATGATGACGATTTTGTTAGTGCTTATAATGAAGATGATAATTATGTTGGTGGTTTTGATAATGATGTTGGTGGTTATATGATGATGATGGTGTTGATGGTTATGCTGAGGATGATGATTATATTGGTGGTTATGATGATGATGATGATGATGATGATGTTAGTGGTTATGATGATGGCGATGATGTTGTTGATTTTAGTGTTGATTATGTTGGTGGTTATAATGATGATGAAGTTGTTGGTGGTTATGATGATTATGATGATTATGATGATGTGGTTGGTTGTAATGATGAAAATGTTGTTGGTGGTTATGATGATGATGTTGGTGGTTATAATGATGATGATGATGATTATGTTTGGGGTTATTATGATGATGATGATGGTGTTGGTGGTCTTAAGGAAGATGATGGTGTTAATGGTTATGATGATGATAGTGATATAGTTGGTTATATTAATGATGATGATTACGTTGGTGGTTATGATGATGATGATGATGATTATGTTTGTGATTATGATGATGATGATGGTGTTGGTTGTTTTGATAATGATGATGATGGTATTTGTGGTTATGATGCTGATGATGGTGTTCGTGGTTATGATGTTAATGATGATTTTAGAGAAATTGAAACAAGAGTGTACTGTAGGAGAATCTACAAGAATACTTGAATATGCTGATGACATTGACATCGTTGGAGAAAATGCACTACAGACTGTTAAATCACTGACTCTATTTAAAGAAGCAGCTCAGAAAATGAAATGGGATTAGTTATCAATCAAGATAAGACAGAATACACTATAAGAGAAGAAATGCAATACAATCTAGAAATAAAGTATACTATGCCTTTCAACATCTGCTAAAGTCAAAGCGTATGTCGCTCAACACCAAGATCAAAATTTATGAAACGTTGATAAAACCAGTCATTTTATATAGCTCTGAAACTTAGAGCACAACTAAACGAGATAAAGCCTTATTAACGGAGTCTCACGACGAATCTTTGGAACCATCAAAGTTGCAAACAGCGGGGAACGCAGAGTGAAAAGCAATAACGAAATTCAAAATCTGTTTAAATCACCATTGATTACCGGCATTATCATAGCTAATAGACTGAAATAGTTGGGGCATACTGAGAGAATTCCAGATAACAGAGAAGCGAAAACTGTATACACAAGAGACATGAATGGTCGTAGAACACGAGGCAGACCAAGAAGACGACGGAAAGATAATGTCAAGACAGACCTGCAAACACTTGGTGTTACAAAATGAAAAGAGAAGGCCAACCAGAGAGATGAATGGAGGCCGGTTATATCTGCAGCAGTGAACTTCAAGGGCTCGGAATGCGGAAGAAGAAGAAGAAGTCATTTTCATAAAGAACGTGACCAGAACATCTTGTCTTTACCTGATCAAAAACTAAGCCAGTTATCTGTCTTTCCAGATCTGCGTTATAGATTTTCGTTACCTCCCTGGCCCACCCACCCACCCGTCAACGATGTTCCTGCTGTGGGTTTGTTTTTAAACCGACAAGACGACGTTCCCGATGCATTAGCCTTGTCTGAAGAGTCATCGTAGTGTACTCCACGCTGGAAAAAAAACGTGCCCGAATACGTCCATTAAATCCTCGATCCAGGCGAAATGGCATGCCCTGGGCTTTTATCGTCTCCTTGGGTATTCTACTTGGACACGTTATGAGAGTGAACCGGGTGTACCCCTATCATGCTGGCATTGGCTGTAGATTCAGACGTTCCCACCCCCCTCCTTTTTTTTTTAGCTGTTTAGTCTTCAGCGTTCTTTATGTTTAAAGTTGATACACGACAAATCGCAAATTGTACATCATTTTAGCAAGTGTATGCTTATGGATATGCTAATTATTGTAAATACTGTAAAAAATTTACAAATATTGTTATGATTGCGTTGTGTGTTTGTATGCGCTCGATAGCATACCGTTACGACGTGAAATCGAGGCACAAAAGCCTATAATGAGTGCGATTTAATGTTCTGGGAAGTAAAACCGGATGGCATTATGTTGACCACATGCCCTATCGAGTAACGATTGGTTCAGAGGCTTTGCCCTATACGTCCGATACGCTAAAGTCGTGACAAAATGGTCCTCTGTGGGCACGGCTGGGCTTTGGGGTGCTAACTGGATTAAAGGTTTGGAGTGGGTTAGAAGTATTACCTGGATTACTGATTCGGGATGGCTTAGAAATGCAACTCTGATTAGAGTTTCGAAATGGTTTAGAGGGACTAAGTGGATTAGATATTATGAGTGACTTAGAGGAGCTATGTGGATTCGAGGTTTGGAGTGGTTTAGAGAGACTAAGTGGATTAGAGGTTTGAAGTGGATTATAGGTGCTACGTGGATTAGATGTTGGAAAGGATTTAAGTACTACGTGAATAACAGGTCTAGAGTTGATTAGAACGTGGATTATAAGTTTATCTGGGTCGACCAGGTAGCCAGTGTTATTTTCGAAACCAAGTCCAGCACAGTCCAGATTTGAATTCACGACCTTCAGATCCACAGCCGAGCGTCTAGCCACTATACCACGGCGGCTAGCTGTGTATACAGTGCTAGACGTATAGTTTATCGCAAATCTATAAATATAGCTAGCTATTTTATACGACTTCCCGAACCAGCCTAAAACCATGCTGTTTTTTTTTTTTTTGGGAGGGGGGTGGGATGGGTATTTACGTTTTGTAGTATGCCATATGCGGACATTTTGGGCTTAGGCGTTGCGAACGCGCTTCGTAAAGCTGGAGTGTCGGGTTTGATCAGAGCAGCAAGTGATTTGGCATCTATTTGGCCTTATGTTTGTTTCGACAGTGGTAGCGAGAGCCGAACGTTAAGCAAGCAATGGCAAATTACTGAAAGTAAAATTGTCAGGTTAAATTACAAACAGCAAACCAATGCTGTTCTGGTTTTGCAAAGTCCTGTAAAAGATATGCAACTCACCATTAGAAAAAGTATAACATACGTTTGCACTGATTTGTCAACTCCTCAACCACAGTTGAAATAAACGCAGTATTGTCCTCTGCCGTCAGATCGAAAGCGGTTGAGTCGAACTAGGTATTTCAGAAATACGAACTTAATTCCTTCTGTCTATGCCACATACTTTCAAAATTTGTATAGTCAGTCGCAAAATTCATTCGGAGCGAAGTAGGTTCTATCCTAGTATATCTTTCTTCATCCTCCCCCCACCTCCAAACAAACAGTCGAATATTTTAGGAAGTGGAAGAAAGGCTGCAGTCGTGGGACCTAGGCTGTATGAAGTCGTGGGACCTAGGCTGCACTCTCTCGTGGGACCTAGGCTGTATGCAGTCGTGGGACCTAGGCTGCACTCTCGTGGGACATAAGTGAGTTGGGGTTAGGCCCAGTTGTAGATGATTGAGAGTAGTTTAAAAAAAAAGCCGGGAAACCCTCTATTACCACCCTCGACAATATTGGACTGTCCTGTGACGTCATCCTGTGGGGGAAGGGTGGGGTTGGGGGGGGGGGTGACATTGGTAAAGCACCGCGAAATGTTACACATTATAAATGAGAACCATTCAGAATGAAACAGTTCATCTATTCAGACACTCCGTATCTCCTTTAGCGTCGAATTGTCTCCAAAGTGGATTTTAACCCTGAATTCATCAGTAAACTTGTGAACGTGAAGTGGAGTCTAATAAGAAAGTATTCCCCCCCCCCTCTTTTTCCCCGTCCCACACACACACTCACTTTAAACAGATTTAAAAAGCAATTTCATCATAAGAACTTAGCCAGATAGATGACATTGCAACAGAAAAATAATTAGAATTGATTTTAACAACGGCCTTGGAGGAATAAAATGATTATAGAGTACATTGTTCTTGGGATCACAGGGAGCCCTCAGGCGTACAATCCAAGGCGGATGTAAAATGCGCTAAGCGAATGATGTTCTAGAATAGACATGAACAACGATATTGCACACACACACACGCACGCACGCACACACGCACGCACACACACACACCCACGCACGCACGCACGCACGCGCGCGCACACACACAAAGAAAAAAAAGTAGGAACAAATTTAGAGATTTTACGGTAGAATTTCTCGTGATTGAATCTTCTTTGTTTTATCATCATCATCATCATCAATTCTCTTTATGCCTAATGGCACATGGGGCTTCAGAGAGGACTTTCCATGCTCTCCGGTCCTGTGCCATCTCCAGTGCAGTTTTCCATGACAGAGATGCTGCACTCAGGTCACTATCCATCGTTCATCTCTATGTTGTTTTTGCGCGCCTCTTTATTCTCTTTCCCACTGGTATCCAGTGAGAGTGGTTTTGACAGGAATATCAGGATTCATTCTCATAATGTGGCCAAGCCATTTCTATCTTCTCTTGGTTAACATACTGTCTATAGTTTCTTAATTTGTGATTTGAAGTATTCTAGGATTTGAAATTGTATCTGCCCAGAAAATGTTGATAATTCTACGTAGACATGTGTGGTGGAAGGCAGATAGCTTGTGTGCATTCTTGCTGGTCATTCTCCAGCATTCTGCTCCATAAAAAAAAACTGGCAAAATGATGCTCTTGTAGAGTCGGAGTTTCGTTCCTCTGCAGTAACTGTTGGATTTCCCGGTCTGCTGTTTGCATTCTGTAATTTAATCTAGATTCAAAGTAGACAAGGAATGATGTCTGTTTATGTGCCCCACAAATGTGGTTTGTAGAACTTTCATTGCGATAATTGCAGTTGTCATATGGATTTAGTGAAGGCTAATATTAATTATGCACAAAATATGATAATAAATAAAAAGAATTAAATAATTTAGCTTAAAGAAGATGAAATAGCATAGTGGGTAACACGCCTAAATACTAACATCGATGTCAAAGGGTCAGATCTCGGCCCAAAATGATTTTTTTAAAATTATTTGACATGGAATACCATATTTCTATGAAAATATTGTAGGAAGTAAAGGTGGTCGGCATCAAATTGACTGCACAACCAGTCATATGCTTATTAGACTGTACCAGAGTTTCCTAAAGTGGACGTTACCACCCCCATATCCGGAGGCGCTGAAATGGTCTAGGGGCGGTAGCAGCCTCGATCAAATTGTGTTGGGGGCGGGGAAGGGAAAAAAGGGGGGGGGGGCTTTATGAAGCTACATGATATTAGTAGCATCTGAGGATGCAGGTACGAGGAATTGAATGAAACTAAGACAGCAGTAGAGACGAAGATGAAGCGAGGGAGATAGAGAAAGAGAGACAGAGACACAGACACAGACAGAGAGAGAGAGAGAGAGAGAGAGAGAGAGAGAGAGAGAGAGAGAGCATTTTAATTTTTTGTTTCAAAATAAATAAGGAGGTCATGTTATAATCATTAAAATTTGTCCCTTTCGTGAAAGAAAATGTTATTCTTTAGTTTGTTTCCTGTATTTGATTCTCTTTTGTTTGATTACATAAGGTATATGTCAAGGCAAGGAATGTATTCGGGAACCAGATGACAGTTAGCAATAATAATAGAAAAAAGGACAGAGGGACAGCAAAGGGATAAATTCATTAATTGCTTGGCCACATGCATGAGCGGGAGAAGAACACCAGCTTATCCGTCATTCTGCTGATTCTTTAGGATGACGAATGATGACCGCTATGCTTTTTATCCTAGCACATGATGATGATGATAATTACAGGATAGGGTGGTGCTGGGCGATTTTCTTTCAGTGAAAAGGGGTCGGTGGGCCAGAAAGTTTAGGAAACACTGGATCTATAAATGGGTTCAACACTGGGACCTTGACTTCATGTTATTTAGTTTATGTAGTTCTAACAAACTATTGTTCGCTAGAAACTAACAAATCAGATACGTACCTGGAATGGAAACGTTGGAGGAGAAAAAAAGCGACTGGAGATCAAAGAAATACTTTTTGATGTTTGGTCATCACGAGAATTAAAAAAAAAAATCGGCATCTAAAATGACTGACTGTACATTAGACAGAACGCTGTAGAAATAAATAACTACAACAGCCACGCAACATGAAGAATTAGAAGAAGAATTAGCAGGATGCAGCAAGTCCTTAGCAGAACGTCACCCTCAACACGGAAGAAAGAAACTTAGTCTCTCGCCACATCTCCCACACAATATTTTAATCCAAGGTGTCACTTATATCCTGTGTCCATCTTCATGCTGATCGGTACTTGCACGTCTCTCCTGACACCATGCTTTCTGCTGCTGTTTTACCAATCCGCGTTGGCGCTTGATGTGGGTATATTATTTTAGTTCCCGAAGCAAGATGCTGTTTACTTGCCAAACTGCCTTCTCAGATATCAGCGTTTTCTACCTCTTTGGTCTATTTCAGAAAAAGAAACAAGTTTAACTTTAAATTAAATGTTGTGTCGTCTCCACAACTGAAGCTGGTTGCGGTGGATATGTACATTCACCGCTTCATTGTGAATATTACCATGTAATGTTTAGAGCTCTCCCATTTTGCGATTTTGATACCACTGTCCGAAACACACGAGGACTGTCTTTTTAGAATCCTACGGAAACTAAAGCCTGGTAATTTTAGGAATGTAAAACTCCTTTATTTGAAAAAAAATGTTTAATAAGAGTCTGATTCGTTTTACTGACGTAAAATGTGATAATTTAGTCTGTTTCCGGTGATGTTGTCTGCCTCTGCGACACTGACGTATTAGGGCTTCAGTCACAAATATTTGATACAAACAGTCGTCGTTCCGCTGTCATAAGTACCTGAAACAAACAGTCGTAGTTCCGCTGTCATAAGTACCTGAAACAAACAGTCGTAGTTCCGCTGTCACAAACATTTGAAACAGTTGTCTTTCTCGTGTCATGAATATCATAAATATACAATCGTCGTTCTGACGTCAAAAACATCCTAATATGCAGTCTTTATTCCTTTGTCTAACAAAACATCAGGTACATAAAATGGTCGTTCTATTGTCATAATAATCGGGTACATAGTCGTTGTACCGTTATCATAAATGTCATTACATAGAGACGTCACTGATCGCTTTGTTCTGAGAACAGATTTGATAAATCAGCTGCACCAAACAATACACCATAGAGAGCCCTGTCGGACACAGCTGACGCAGAACTAGAGTGGTCGACAACGCAAGCGATAGATAGTTGGAATATCCAAGGCTAAATATACTAGCATCGCAGTTACATATCACATGCAAACTCTTGCACCTGATGCCTTTCAAAGCCTGACTCTGAAAGGCTGAACAGCACTAGAGAAGAAGAAAAAGATGATGATGAAGAGCTTTACTGTTGTTTGCTTAAATTCAGTACATGTTATTCTCACCCTGTCATGTCAGAAGTAGAAAATAATGCTTGGCTATGTTCTAATCATTACGGAAACAAATCGCTTGTTATGACACATCGTTTAAAACAGCTAAATGTTAACCATGCTTCTCTATGCTAGTCTGTGTTCAAATTTGCGTTTCTTGGCGTCTTGGGGAGTTCCTACTGGAAACCTGGTCTGTTCATTGTTTTTTCGCAGATTGCCAGCCTGCATACATATCCATCTACATTTGTCAGTTTGGAAAACAGCTAAGGGTTCTGTCCCAATATCTCCCCCAAACAGACAGCAGAATATTTTAGGCGGTGGTAAATAAGCTGCATGCAGTCGTGCAACCTTGGCTGAATGCAGTCGCGGGACCTAGTCCTCTCGTGGGGCGTAGGTAAGTTGGGGTTAGGCACAATTCTAGATGTTTTGAGGTAGTTAAAGGCATCATAAAGCCGGGAAACCCACTCTTACCACCCTTGAAAATATTAGACTGTCCTGTGACGTCATCCTGGGGGAAAATATTGGGAAAGCACCCAGCTAAGAAAATATACAATAGGCATACTACTAGACGGGCCTAAGTGCAAAATTATGAGACTTAGAAAAAAGTTCATTTGCTAGTTTTCTCTCTCTCCTTCTCCATCATGCTTTCTGTACACCTGTCTCACCTCGGTCTGCAAGTCAGCTTATCTACTATCTCTCTGTCTATGCATATTCTGGTTGTCAGTCTATCACCATTTGCCTATCTTTATTTAACTTCTGTATCTGAAACTCCACCACTCTCCCTCGCTGGCTTTTTGAAGAATAATGTCAGGAAATTCACCTCACTCCTTCAGCATTTCATTCATGCTGTTCTTTTCCCAACTCCATTCATACCCTTGAATACGTCAATTGCTGCACACATTCTTTCCATGTCTAACCCTGCACACAAGTTTGTTTGCTTTAGCTTACTGGATGCGAGGTCTCGTCTGCTGCTCTTAGATAAAAATAGTGCTCACTAGAAAGGCATTGACTGGCTGTCCCAGTTTTTCTGTTCCTTTAAACGAAAAACATAAACACCTTAGACTGAACTGACAGACATTTGAATCGGGGTAGAATTCAAGTCTCTTACACTGAACTGAGAGACATTTTAATCGAGGTGGAATTTACGTCTTTCCTGACGACATACGGATTACTTTCCTAACTCATTCGGTTATCAAGCAGCCAAAGTGCTTATCTAAACTGCTTTGTGTAAGAAGGACGAGGGTGCCCAATTTGTGACCTTTTGAAAACAGAACTTCACTTTTATCGTTCACTGGTTCGTTCGTCTACTGTTGGCCACACTTACACGCTTCACGTTCCTCATCTTCCTGTGTCTAGTAGTTAACTTTCTCTCGATCGTTACGTTGAATCAGTTTCCTCATATTTAATTATTTTGACGTCTTCGTAGTAAGAAAAACAAATATTATTAGGTAAGCTTATTTTGTCAGAAGGATCTATTTACAAATAGGCTATGTATTTGGAGTCAGTCATGACCATCCAGTATGAGCAGGTCCTTTACATAACTTAGCTCTAGTCACGGTACGCCTGAAAGACTCTCTCTCTCTCTCTCTCTCTCTCTCTCTCTCTCTCTCTCTCTCTCTCTCTAGCTAATTCTCCAGCGCTATGTGCTTTTACAGCCAATGCATCCTCAAGGTCTGCTTCTGCCTAGTTTTCCGTAAACTGTACGGCCATCAACCATCCATTTCAGGTCACGATGATGTTTTACATGGCCAAAATACCTTAGCTTTCATGAGTGAATGCTGTTTATGCGCCAATCTTCCTCGATGACATCATTGTCAGTCAGCCGATTAATGTAAAATTATGCGGAATCTGCATAGATATCGTTTTACAAAAATGAGAGCACACTCGACACATAAGAGCAATGATGATAATCTGAAATAAATTAACTCATGAAGAAAATTGATTACCAACATCATAAGGAGATATTCTGCAGTCGTTTTTGAAACAATGAGAATGATTAATCCGGAATATTTCGAGGTGGCTGGACAGTTAAAAGTGAAAAAAAACAAATAATAATAAAAGAAAAATAAAACAGAAGGTGACTAAAAGATAGGATGCTGGGCAGTTTGACGTAATGGTATGAAGGATCACCTGGATCAGAAATAATTTAAAGTAGATGAGAGAGAGAGGGTTGTGTATAAAACTGCTACCAACCCCACACGGCACGGTCTTTAGAAGAAGCGGAAGAACGAGATGAAGTCAAGAGTGCTTTAAAGAGTTTACAATAATTTCAGGACACAATAGTTTATTTATTTTTTTTTTTTAATTTGGCCAATCGAAATAGAAAGATAGAAAATGTAAACAATGAAACTATATATAATAAGCAAGTACAAACGGGCAGACCTAACTGTTAAACAACATTTCACCGTGTGGGTTCAAGGGCCCAAATGTCAGCGGAAAAAGGAATACCCCCCCCCCAACCAGCATGTCGTAAGAGTCGGCTTATTAAGGATGTTTCCTTCGAAATTGGATTATATCTGCCCGAGAGGCCAAGAACCAAGAGTCTGCATAAAATAGCCAGAGATGTAAAACGGATGTGCATGCATAACTCATGTAATGGAACAGGGCAGGTCGAGACGTGGAAGAAAATCAAGAACTTTTAGGCCGGCAGAGCTTTCAGACAGTGAAGGCAAAGATGAAGAAGACTGCACACAAAACTGGAACGTTGGCAGATGACATAATAATGTTTCCAATAATAGGTGTCAGCTTGGAGGCCTTGGTGGTAATATTTGTACTTTACTGAATACAACGTAATTGAATTCTTACTCAGCTGTTGTTCTATGACTAGAAATCTTATTTTACTTTTAGAGAACCACCTTCAGCCCCCCCCCCCTTTTTTTCCCCAGAACACACATACATACACACATTTAGGTGCTGGAGTGGTCTATTGGTAAGTTCACCCACCTGCCAAGACAGCGATTTAAACGCAGGTAGAAGACTAATTATATTTGTTGCTAGTGGGCCTCGAAATAGTTTCTGAGAGACGAGGACTTGCAATAACAGGCATTGGATTCATCTTTCTGTTGTCCTAAACATAGGAAACGTAAAGTCGTCTTGCAGCTTACAGGCACTGAATTCTAGGCGTTCAGGCCCCTTTAAGGCTTCTCAATAAAAGTAGTTACTTCGGATTTCTTATAGGTTGGGGGAGGGGGGGGGGGAGAAAGGGGTTTTAAAAAATGGGGGGGGGGGGGTGAAGACCTACTATCTACTTAACAAACAAGTGATGATTAATTAAACGATTAATTATTTTTTCCCCTTTAGTCAGAGTGCATCTTCCTGAAAGACAAGCAGCCAGCTGCATGCATATACATATGGTAGATATGTAAAACAGATGTGCGCGCAAACTTAGATTGCGATACAAGGTCAAAGCTTCTGGACAAACAATCAAGATTGTCAGCCAGAGCTCCCACATGAGAAGACAAAAGCGAAGAAGATTTAAGTCCAAGTATAATCTGACTATTTGTGCTGACAGTTAGACTGGTGACAGTTTCTGAGACACGAAGGCTTCAGTAAGGTCCATTCATATTCTCTGAATCGTTGTTGCTGGCATGGCTAACAAATCTGTAAAGACAAACGGTACACGTATGGAAGTAGATTCGTGGGAACAGGATACCATGAACCGTGTAGCATGGGAGGTGTCTGGGGGAAGTAGGACTAAGCGTATGACTACAGACTTAGACTTGAGCGTCTCAGAAGAAGTACATTGGGCACTTGCATGGCAGCACTGATGTTCGCAGTCGACCCAAAGCTTGTTGGTACATATTCTGTTAGAGTGGAATTTTTCTGTATGGTTTAAACTGAATTTGGTTCCCAAGTCGACCCTGCATAAATGGGCACCGGGTAGATACATGGAAAGCAAAGGCGGCCTGTGTGATGTTGACCTCATCATCTACTGAGTGCCGATTGGTCTATAAAACATAGGCCTAGCACTGTATGCTAAATGCGACCAACTGTGCTTTACATTTTGTCTCTGTGCATGTGTGTGTGTGTGCGGAAAGACCTTCCTTAACAGGTCATGCTAGCCACACTACCCATAGCCTTGGACTATTAACCCAATGCCTTTCTATGTGTCAGAGACTTTATGTCTGCCGTAACGGCAAATGGCTCGGGCTGTAGGCCCGTGACAGATAAACTATACTAAACACACTAATTCCAAACACCCTCAGAGCACACACAAATCTTTAATGTACAGCAAAATATAACAGGTAGCAGTTCACCTCAAAAATCGAGGGCACCCCTATACTAAACAAACGTCGTGAGGGCTATACAAGTAACCTCTCACTCACAGGCCAGCAAGTTTTTGTGGATAATACCCGGGTACAAACCCATGCCACTTCTCTTCACTGTAACTGAACTCAACACTAGGATCGCGAAGCGTCTGCTGAGTGATTGGCCAAGTGAATAGGGACAGAGCAAATTACAGTCAAACCAGCCTCAGCTACCAGACTAAATGTAAAACCTAACAGGCTACTCACGTAACAGGCGACACAGAACCTTTGTCGAGCGCTGTATAACACAGAAGTACTGCTGCTATCTAATGAAACGCATGGTAACACAGACTATCGGTCACTGTGGTCTAAACACAACACGTTGTCCTCTAACGGTCAAACTATCCCGAGCCTCTTCAGCCCCATGTCCTGGAAACACCTCACCCAATCTTCTGCTTTTTGCTGATTTTGTTTCAGTTTTGTAGTTCAGTCCCTTTTCATGCAGGTCTTGTGGCTGTGCATGCAAACTACTCAGTCCCGGCGATGTAAAGGCAGACATGAAACATGTACTGCTATCATACGGTCCGTCCCATAAGCAAACCAGATTAGCTTCTGACACTGTAGCACAATAAAAAACTTTCATCTGCAAAGACGCAAAGGTGCCAAAAACAATTTCATAGAAGAAAACAAAAGTAAACAATAATATTAGTCATAGTAAGTAAATAGTAAAGATCGCTTTTCACGCCTTTAGGCTCATCGGAGTTAGACATGGCTGATGATCAATGCAAACATTGTGAAGTAACAATGGTACTTGGAGATTTCAACGCGAAAACAGAAAGTGAAAAAGTGTACGGAATAACGAGTGGCTATGGCCTAGGAGAAAAGAATCTGAGAGGTGACAGATTAATAGCATGGGCTGAGTCACGCATCATGATACTAGGTAACACCTGGTTTAAACACCATTCTTGAAGAATGTGGACTGGAAAAGTCCGGGTGATAATGTCCGCAATCAGACTGATTATATTTTGATTTCAAGAAGATTCAGGAGCAGCTTAGTTGGAGCAAAAACTAGACCAGGAGCAGACTGCTATGGTGACCATGTTCCAGTTGTAGGAAAAATTAGAATAAAACTAAAGAACATTAGAAAAAAAAAAAAAACACAGAACATCAAGTTAAATTTAGGAATTCTTAGAACGAATAAAGAAATTAAGGACCAGTACAATGTCACTGTACAAAACCGGTATAATGCAATGGAAATTATACAGACTATTGATGAACAGTGGGATATGTTGCGTGAGTCAATTCAGCAGACATGTAAAGAGACAATCCCACCAACCCATAGAGTTGCAAAAAAGAAATGGATGTCAACCGAAATTCTGCAGTTAATGGATGAAAGAAGGAAGAAAAAGAATGATAAAAAAGAATACTCTAGAATACAAAAAGAAATAGTGAACAAATGCAAAGTGGCTAAAGAAGCCTGGCTGAATCAAATGTGTACAGAGATTGGGGAAAACAACAGGAAAGACTCACATTCCATGTACCAGAAGATAAATATGACAACAGGAAAGATGACACATAACAGCACTGGATGTTTAAAATCAAAATATGGTGACTTATAATGGGACATAGTAATATAATTAACAGATGGACAGAGTATATAGGGGAATTGTATGATGATAGGAATAAACTCACAGGGAGCAAGTACAGCAGGGATCTACCAGTCGTCAGTAGAAATTTTCCTCGTCGACAAGTGTTTCGGCCCACGATTCCTAGACACTTTCGGAGGTGGGCCCACCTGAGTTCATGAAGCTCAGGGCTGGTACCCTGCTGCACGAAATTACCGGATGTTGTTTTTCTTTCGGATAGAGACAAGACGACTTGGTGGTTTGCAGAAGGTACTGTGAGATAAGAAGTCGTCGCGGCAGCCTAATTAAAGCAGTCAGCATGCCTGGACGACCGAGCGACAAGCTTACGATTGGTTTACAGGACACATGTTGGACTTTATTAGCAGGTGTCAGAGGATCACTGGCAGACAATTCGGACACGATGGACTTTCAAGGGGTGAGAAACCCTTTTCCGCTAGACACCCGGACCAGCTCACCGAGGCCAGTCCCCTACGTTGTTGCGTTGCGTTGATAATAGACCAGATGTAGAACTGCAGACCAACAATGCTGGTCCACCAATAATGACTGCAGAAGTTGAGGATGCAATACATCATATAAAGAAAGGAAAAGCACCCGGGCCAGACAACATCTCACTGAAAGAAATTGAAGCACTGGGAGATTTAGGAATTGAAATAATAACTAAACTTTTAAATGATATTTATAATAGTGGGTATATTCCAAATGACCTTTTAAAATTCATATTTATAGCTCTGCCTAAGAAACCAGGCACTATAAAATGTGAAGACCATCGCACAATAAGTCTTATGAGTCACATGACTAAGATTTTACTGAGAATAATTATGAGAAGAATAAGAAACAAAATTAAACCAGAAATCAGCGATGAACAATGTGGATTAGTCGAAGGAAAAGGTACATACAATGCCATATACATCTTAAGGACATTGTCAGAAAGAGCTATAGAAGTAAAGACTGATTTGTACATATGCTTCATAGACTACACAAAAGCATTTGACTGTGTGAAGCATTAAGAAGTAATCAAACTGTTAGAAAAATTAAACATTGATGTGAAAGATTTACGAATAATAAAGAATATGTATTGGCAGCAAACAGCAGCTATAAGAATTAACAACTGTTTCGGTACATTTCAAAGCATAAAAAGGGGCGTACTACAAGGATGTGTTCTGTCACATGATTTGTTCTCAATATACAGTGAATATATAATGAGAGCATTAATTGGTATGCCCGGAATTGTGGTTGATGGGCACAATATAAACAATTTACGTTATGCTGATGACACAGTCTTGATATCAACAAGTCAGAAAGAACTACAGGAAATGATAGACATTGTGGTGTTAGAAAGTGGAAGAATGGGCCTCAGTTTGAATAATGGGAAGACAAAAGTAATGGTGGTATCAAAAAAAAAAAAAAAAAAACGAATTATTCCTAAGTGTGTAATAAAAGTTGATGGTGTTATTTTAGGACAAGTACAGAAATTTAAGTATCTGGGCACATGGATAAAATCACATGGAAGATGTATAACTGAGATAAGAAATAGAATAGGACAGGCAAAAACTGCTTTTTATAAAATGAAAAACCTCTTGTGCAATATATCTTTGTCATTGAGAGTTAGAAAAAGAATTCTTGCTTGCTACATACATCCAGTTTTAACACATGGCTGTGAATTCTGGACAATCGGTAGGCAAGCCAAACAATTTCTGGAGGCCTCGGAGATGTGGTTTTACAGAAGAATGCTTAGAATTCCTTGGACAGCCAAAAAGAGCAACCGAGCGGTTTTGAAAGAGGCGGGAGCCCGAAGACAACTTATCACAGACATCAGAAGGAGACAGTCATCATTTTTCGGCTATGTTATGAGAAGAGGGAAAATAGAACATGTTGTGACCACTGGAAAGGTATGTGGAAGGAGAGATAGAGGAAGACAACGAGAGAAGATGCTTGACAGTCTTGTTGCATGGCATGGAGATGTGTCGGCACACGAACTGATACATGCTGCACAAGATCGCAGATTATGGAGAGGCATGATCGCCCACGCCAGTCGGCAAGGCACCTGGTGATGATGATGATGAAGCGCATCGGGTATATAGGAAGAGCACCCATATTTTTTCAGACCATCGGCACGTGGTGGGTGATGTGGTCAGCATTACTCCGGCAGTCTCTACTTTCCCAGGACAGTCATCCTGGTACCCATTTTAGGCTGGGTCGACTTGCGACGCCCCATCCCACGATAAAAATCCACGCAGCCAGCAGTGGGTTTCGATCGCGGTACGTTGAAATCACGAGTCGGACTCCTAACGCCTAAGCCTTAGACACCGCAATATCAGTCATACAGACTAATTATAATAAGAGATTAACGGTTAAAGCTAGTCAACTCTGCTTAATTATGATTAACTCTGCTCAATTCTAGTTAACCCAATTCACTAAAAACTTGGCTTATCTTGATCTTCAAGAAGTCCTTACTGGACTCCAGTCTTGTTCCAGAAATTGTGTGTTTATAGTTCTGAATTTGTATGCTGACTGTTGGTTCCTTGCCTCCCAGACAGGTGCCCTCCGACTTCGAACAAAAAACTAATTAGTCGACTTTCACTTTACGACATGATTTTTTGGGCGGGGTGTGGGGGTTGTGGATATATTTGTTCCCCCTGACAATGTCAGCTCATTCTGGATGAGAGAGGTCTATCAAGTAACCAGCGGATCATTGCTACAGCAGTGATCTTTCTACGCTAGGACTATGGTCCTTGAGAAAACTTAGTTAGATAACCCTGCAGTTGAAGCCCTTTATGTCTGTGCATATCATAATAACTTCACAACGTATTAAAGCAAACCAAAAGGCACTGACAAATTGGTCATGCAGGTTATAAACTAATCTCAACATGAGTTCAACTGTTTACTCTATTTCAGTTACATTCTCATTTTCTTAGTAGCATGTTCCATTGTGGTTTACAACTAGGCTACGGTATTTGGGGAGTTAGACTCAGGGCATCCTTTTTTGAATTGCCCTTTACGACGTCTGGTTATAGGTAATGGGTCTATCCTCCCTCCCCTATTATTTCTGATTTCCTTAAAGGTTATCATAAACTCACACAAGGAATTCCAGTTAACCGTAACTAAGTTAACCGGTATGTTTCTTCGCAGGCAGTTAACAAAAATATATATTTTTTAAAGAAAAATAATAAAGGCCAACGAACCACTCAGGCAGGTAATTAACTAATTACAGTAAACGTACTGTAAAGGCTTCAGTTAACCCTTATTTCACGGGTGACAGTGAAGCTAAGCAAAATCAATGATACTAAAAAAAAAAAAAAAAAATTTTAAGATACTAAAAAAAAAAAATAAAAAAACATTTCAATTAAATTAATGCAGTAGTAGAAAAAAAGTACTGATGGAAGCTGCACTGTGGTTTTCAAGACAGCGTGCCAGATTTTTTTTTTTTTTAAACAGCGTGTTAGAAATATTTTTTAAATACAGAATGCCAGAAATAGTAACAACCAAGGGCGCCGGAACTTGGGGTCATGTTTCCATACCCTTCACTCCAGAAAACATGTTAAAAGGTTCAAGGAGGGCTGACTTTCCCAGGAAAAAATAGCCGTTAGGCTACTATTTTTCGATTTTCAACTGCCAAGCGATTTTTTTTTTACCTGTGTAACACACTGGCGTCCGATCTTACTACACAGAGACCAGGGGAAATTACTAAAGTCCATGTAAAAAAAAAACTAGCGTTGAATACTGATGATCTGGTGAGGTTCCGACATGCCAAGCAAGACGGCAATAAATTTAATACCGCGACAAGTTCAATGAGCTATAAACGGACTGCTCAAACGGCATTTTACCATGGCAATGTTAACGTTTGCTGATGACCAGACCTTGATTGCAGATATAGCAAGGAATTTGCAACAGCATCTTTCATTCATAAATAAAGAATGTAAATCAAATAATATGAGAATCATCATCGAAATGATAAAAAGTGATGTCAATTGGAAGAAAGAAGCAGGATTTAAACATAGCGTTAGAGCACGCATATATTGAACAGTCATCTGAGTTTAAATATCTTGGAACAACATTCACTGAAGATGGTAAATTGGACGAAAAAATTGATATTGGATGCAGTAAAGCTGGTCAAGTATTGGGACAGCTAGCACCCCTTTTAGAGCATAAGGCAATCCCAGTCAGCAGACAGAGACATTTCATACAAAGCATATTCACTCCGACCCTATGTTACCAGTGCCAGACGTGATCACTCACAAGAAAACAATCAAGACAATTAGTAACTCTGGAAATTAGGTGTCTGAGAAAGACACTAGGAGTGACCAGGAAAGATAAAATCAGGAATGCGGTCATATGAGAACAAGTCGTCACATAACTAATTCTAAATTACATACAAAGACAGCAAACCAAATGGTTTGCCCACTTTGAGAGAATGCCTTTTGCTGAGGGACGCAGAGCAAGAGGTAGACCAAGAACAATATGGGAAGATAACATCAGATATACTCTACGGCACCTCGATGTGTCCATGGTCGAAGCAGCAAGAAGAACACGAAGCAGGACCTTATATCTCTCACTCGACACCCAAAGCGGTAAAAGAGGACGTAAAGAAGAAGAAGAAGAATATTTATGATTCAGATGCCTGCTAAATATTTGTTTCAAGTGTTCTAGCTGTTAACCCCATTCACAAACTACGCCACTCAGATCTTTTTAGTTTGGTACTTTTGTTCAGCTATACGTGTCTCAATCGCTCGCCTAGACAATCATTGAAAAGACGCATAAAACATTACAGACGGCTAATTCTTCTCAACTGCATCGATAAAATTGCTATCAACTACATCTCAGTTTTACGATTACCATCATTTCGTGCAGGGATGATGTATGTATAAAATAAATCAACTGTATGCATTGCCAGTTCGAAGAAACCGTCTAGTATATTTATTGCTCCTGCTTCTGTACTGTTAGTCGCCGTAACCTTCCCAAGTTTGATTACACGTCTTGTTCAACTTGTGCATGTGATAACACAATTTCGTTTCAGCGGTCGTAAATAGTGATTTACCTTCATATTCTTAAAGTTCGAGAATTACTTTAAATCTACATTTCTAAGCAAATTATTAGCTAGTTTGTGTGTTACCGTTCCACTTCAGTGACTGTCATTTGCATCTTGGATGTGACATTTAGGATACACTACTCTTCTGCTCTTCGCTCATGATTAGTACACTCATAATCAGTAGAATTTTATAGTTTCAGATTTCTGCGGAATGAAGCAGTCAGTCGCACACCTCTTTTGTCGTATATAATGATATTCACAGCTACCACAGCCGATGCCCCGGCTCCCTTGACATGTGGCAAAGTCTTTGAATAACTGTTGTTGGAAATATTTTGTTGTCACTGATCTGGACACACATACCTATCTAGCTTAAAATGGGTACTAGTAGTTAGTTAGTTAATCGACCGATCATCCACATTACACATTCTAAAAGTCCATAGGCACTTAAATCCCGTCATCATTGTCTTCATCAGCATGTGGATACTGATAACACCAATTGTGTATTTGTTCACTTGTCTTTGCACTGGAAAACATGACGATGAAAAATCACTGGTAGAAGAGGCAGAGGTAGACCAAGAGAAATGATGGTGAATGGCTTAAGACAGTGGCGTGGAGGAATATTATGTGTTGACATGATCCAGAACACCAAAGACCGAGATCTGTGGAGATGCATTAGCGCTTACGCCAGATTGCAAGACACTTGATGATAATGATAATTCTTTGTTTGCTACCTGTAAAGTATTATCTCTGTCGAAACCGTTGTGTGTGTGTGTGTATGTGTGTGTGTGTGTGTGTGTGTGTGGGTGGGGGTTTGGGTGGGTGTGTCTTCACCCATGTCTAATAGTGATTAAACATAAAAATGTGGGTCTTCACCCATGTCTAATAATGATTGAACATACAAATGTGGGTCTTCGCCCATTTCTAATAGTGATTGAACATAAAAATGTGGGTCTTCACCCATGTCTGATAATGATTGATCATAAAAATGTAGGTCTTCACCCATGTCTGATAGTGATTGAACATAAAAATGTGGGTCTTCACCCATGTCTGATAGTGATTGAACATAACAATGTGGATCTTCACCCATGTCTGATAGTGATTGAACATAAAAATGTGGGTCTTCACCCATGTCTGCTAGTGATTGAACATAACAATGTGGGTCTTCACCCATGTCTGATAGTGATTGAACATAACAATGTTGGTCTTCACCCATGTCTGATAGTGATTGACATAACTATATTGATCTAAAGACATATTTGAACTAACCGTTCCTGGCATCAGCGATTTCCAAACATTTTATCTTGGTGACACGCTTTTTTTTAAATTCTAGACAAACATAATTTTCCGAATTCAGTCGGCAAACAAACTACAAGTTAAACCAACCCCTAAATGAGATAACGATATATACTTTTCTCTCTGGTGTTTTACATTCACCCAATGCATCTTCACATTGGAGCTGATAAACTAGTCACTAGTGTGTCGCGACACATTGTTAAGAAAGTTCTACATTAAGTCCTTTAAATCTCGAGGCGCAGAAACGAAGAAAATTGCTATACTGTAATGATTATTACTAACTCTGCGTTTCAGAAATGTAGCGAACATCTAAGATTGTGAGAGTCGCTTTAGAATAGTGGCTACACACTCGTCTTCGTGGGCAAAGGTATGGGGTTCAAATCTGCATCGTATCATTTTTTTTCCTTAAAAGTTATCTTGGCAACCAAGTCTACCTAGCTTAAAATGGGTACCAGTTAATCTTCCGGGAGATAAATGCGACCGGTTTGATACTGATCACATCACCTATTGAGTGCCTTATTAGACCATAAAGATAAACGTTTGCACTGTATGCCAGATGCTTCAGAATCATAAAAAGTACCAGCCAAATTTTAAAAGCTTTTTATGTAAGACCCGCCAAACATATTATATACATAATTGTCACTTTTCTTTGAAAGAA
This sequence comes from Candidula unifasciata, assembly GCA_905116865.2. Taxonomy (NCBI): domain Eukaryota; kingdom Metazoa; phylum Mollusca; class Gastropoda; order Stylommatophora; family Geomitridae; genus Candidula; species Candidula unifasciata. Next base: position 1,187,482 of record CAJHNH020002112.1, read on the forward strand.
GACATCTAGAAACGAAACAAACACTATCCATAAATACCTTAATTGTACGCATGCAATACTTAAAAAGACACCCAGGGGGGAAAAAGTCGAGAAATCACATAGATATTGATATGACTAACCATTTAGAGGGTGTTTGCAAAGTATCACTGCACTATACATGTGGGAAAAATTTGAAAACAAAGTAAAGAAGTCTTTAAATATGTGCTCCACAACCAGTCACGAAGCAATTTTCAGAGAATGGCTGTGGTCTCCTGGAGTAATTCTTTGCATTCAAAACACAATGATACTTTCTAGCTTCCACAGAACAGCATTAGACCATATCATTAGCTATTGTAACTAATTTGATGACTTTTCAAGCACATTTTTAAATGACTTCATTTACTTCCTTTTTTTTAAAATGAATGCACAGAGTAGCGAGATTTTACAAAGCCCCTGCAGAATCACATCCTCGTCTGATGTCTCTTTTACAAGATTCATAGATTTAAAATGACTCTGTAAGGCATTAGTTGTTGAGTTTCTTTTAAATCACGGTCAAGAAGCTGATCAGTTGAACACCATTGTTCTACTTCCATCAGGCTATATTGTTGAACTTTGACCCCTGATAGTTTAAATAGTGACAAATACTGTATTTTACGCGCTACCAGAACAAAAAAATGTTTTATAAATATATATTTTTCCAGTAATTATTACATTGACACACACACACACACACAAGATATATATATATATATATATATATATATATATATATATATATATATATATATATATATATATACATATATTAATTACTAAAAAAAAGATCTAAAATTATATCTAACATCTAAATGTTAAAACACACACACACACAAATACACACTCACACATCTAGATACTAGCCAAAAGACCTAGGTCTATATGAAAAACATATGGAATTGCAACTCTAATTGTGTAGTGTGCTAAATATTCAGCAAAAAAAAAAAAAAAATGTGTTGCTAAATCTTACCTCTAAATTTATCTGATTTTGGCCTTGGTTATGCATTTACTCAGACTTTTGTTTGTCATTTCTTGACGTTATACTCTTATTTGTATTACTGTACAACTTTTTCTGTTTTGCGATCGACCCATCGACTTTTTCTTGTAGCATGATTTATTTTATTTTTCAACATTCCTTCAATAACTTTCAACACTTTTTTTCTTAAGTTGAACCCAAGAGTCTCGACCATCGTTTTCTCAGATATAGCTAGGTGTCTCTTAAAGAACGGCACGCCACCTACTGAATAATTCTCACAGAGCACCAACACAATAATTTCAGCGACAGCAGGAATCTTCTTAAAATCTGCACTCGCAAAGGGACGACCCATCCGTGAAATGAACCTGCGACTTTCACAGCGCTAAGCGTACTTCTTGACCACTTCACCATAGGTAAAATACAACCTGTGCATATATTTCGGTACAGTCAATTATTCCGAGCTCTTGCTTTTGTGACAAAGCTAACGTGCCTTTCTATTTGTTCAGCGCGCCATGTTAGAGTCGTGTGGAGGTCTAGGATGCCCAGGTAAACTCGTGGGACACAGTAATGAGAGAGCCACCATGAAGTGTCAATATTTGTTCTTCTCTAAGAAGCTTTCAAAGTCTCCCCCGTTTGTTTAAAAAGAACAACTGGTTTGTTTTGGAGACAACGAGAAACAACGAGTTTGTTTAGATAGAACAACGAGTTTGTTTAGATAGAACAACACACACGCCAAGGACATAAGGAGTGAGGCATTTGTTTGAGAAATCAATGACTAAAGTCTCATGCATACACACGTGACAGTGTTCCATTTTTTTTAGCTAGTTTATGCTTGTGTATTATTTTTGTATCGAGTTTAGAGCAGTGATTTTAAAACTGTTTGCGGCCCTCTCCCCCAATTTCTTCACAGGAGCGCTGTGAAATATTGTAAAAGCTTCATAATTATTTAACCAAGACACGAATAGTCATACTTTTTTTAGGGCGCTGTGGAAAAATTGTAATTGAAAAAAAAAGAGCCGCGACCAAGACAAGTTTGGGACACACTGGTTTGAGAATACTACTGTAAAAAAATGATCTTTACAGCGCTAATAAACTCTTCAGAATAGAAGACAAAAGTAAACCGAGACAGTGTTGGACACCCCCGATGCAACCCCCGTGTGGTTCTAGGCCCATATTTTTATAGACCAAAGGGCACTCAATGGATGTCGGGTTAACATCAGGCCGACAGCCCTTACTTGCCAGAATATTTTGTCTGACACTTTAAGTCTGGTTCTACCTCGGAGTCACAATCAATTACACAAAGTCCTAAAATCGATGCGGATTCAAACAGACACCGTCGAGCATGCAAGTAACGTCTACACTCTGTACCACCCTGGGTACCAACAACGAAGAAATAATTTATAAAGAATCGAGGGTTATGATGAATTTATTAAAATGAAGATCTTTGAAAACATTCATTCATAATTTTCGTTTATCATGTTACTGGGGCCAGATAGTTCTTGAAGTGCATAAACGTAGAATTACAGTATACGAGATGAAAGCAAGGCACGATTGTAATGCATCTGGCATTTAGGACCGGAATAATTTTGTTACAGGAAAGGAGGCGGAAGGGCATCTAACAAGGGGTTACTCCTGGGTGTCCGAGTAAAGACCCTTTTCTACCTCTTCAGAGGTATTGAGGGTGTTGCATGGTCTCGAGGCATGGTGTCCGCTTAGAGTGCTAGAGGTCCCAGGTTCAATCCCCGGTAAGGACTGGGATTTTTTCATGTTGACTTGGACTTCTATTAATTCCCCCTGGTCTCTGGGTAGTGAGACCGTACGCCCGTGTGCATTGTTGCGCACGTAAAAAAAAACATCCATTGGCAGTTGTAAATCGACAATAGAAGCCTAACGGCGCTGCTCACATTCTCTTGTGAGGCAAGGAATGTTAGAACTAAACATATATACAAACAAACTCAATTCCTGGAGTATGACAAAAGTCCAAGTGAGTAATGGCCTTGAAAACATTCAGCTTTTCATGCACCACTTTACCATTAACAGCCTAGTGGTGAAAATCCCAAAGAGTAGACTTAAGGCGCTGCCTGGGCAGGATTTTGAGTTCAAAATCTACCCAAAGTATTTCAGGATCCTCGCCAATTCTACATAGCCTGAGCACAGTGCTGAGGTTCTTCGGACTCAGACTTGAGTTAGAAGAACCGAGCACCTATGGGTTACTACCTGTGTGCCTTGATGTTAATCGGTTGTTCAAACCTCAAACCTAGGCAGATTTGAACCCTAGATATTCAGAAAAGCGTTAGCTGATTTTAGAGAGATGAAAACCTCCCGATAAGTAAACACGAGCGATGACTTATGACAAGACTTCATAACACGCTGCTGTTGACGTTTCTGTCTGATTACATTTGATCAATTTCTGTCGCCGTGTGCTTCTCATAAAGTGACCTTCCTGCCCAGGACCTGGCAATATCTACGCGTTATAACATTCATTTTCTGCCGTCTTTCCCTGATGTCTGATCCTGATGATCTCATTTGATAGCTCTGTTTATCAGAAGAAAATATTGGTTCTAATTTTACTACATCATCATTATCAGCTTCGTCGTCGTCATCGTCATCATCATAATCGTCATCATCACCACTTTCATCATATTTATCATCAGTTGGGGGCTGCGTGGTCTCGATGCATGGTGTCCGACTCAAGTGCTCGAATTTCCGGGTCTACCCTGGTATGGGCTGGGATTTTTGCATGTGGACTTCTAGTAATTCCCCCTGGTCTCTGGGTAGTGAGATCGGACGGCCGTGAGCATTGTTGCGCAAGTAAACAATCCATTGGCAGTTGGAAATCGAAAAAGATAGTCTAACGGCGCTGCCGGGGCAAAATTTTGAGTTTAAAATCTACCCTAAGTATATCAGGATCTCGGGATGCTACAGAGCCTGTGCACTATACTGAGCTAGATTTGACTTAGAAGCAGAACGGAGCACTTATTGGTAACTACCTGTAGGCTATGATGTTGATCCGTTGTTTAAACCTCAAACCTTATCATCAGTTTGGTTATCCTTATTATTATCTTTATCATCATCCTCATATTCTAATATTGTAAAGGTAAAGCTGAAGATGAGAGGATGTACTTCATTGCACCGGGATTTATCCCATTTGGCTTAGTGTGCTTCCGCAGAACAGTTAGCTGACTGCTGATAGCGTCGAACAGAGTACTTCCTCCCTAGCCCAGGTGACGATCCTCGGTGATCTTCGTTAAAGTTGCACCAGTAAACTGAAGGAAACACAGTGAAACGAAACCACGACCTTCAGAACGAGAGGTAAACGGCTTGACCACTTCGCCACAGAGATACCCGATATTGTTGTTAGGCTTAGTTGGGGGGGGGGGGGGGATTTTGTGTACAGCTGGTTATGTGTTTGACTAACTTTAAATGTGTACTAGGATATGACATGAAAACTACTGGCAACATGGGTTATGTTGATCTCATCACTCATCAAATGTCAGCTCGTCTACACACACACACACACACACACACACACACACACAAGTGGCCTGTAACCATTTGCACGAACTGTAAGGGTCCTTTGCATTTTAAGTGTACCTTATTTGGTAGGTGATATTGCTGCATTATACGTAAATGCCCCAGACAATTGGATATTCTCTTTCGGAATGTCTTTGGTATAATGTCTCGTTTCTACAGTGTATGTGATAGTATCCGTGTTCATTCTACATTGGAAGATTGAATAGCCCACATGTACCTGAATAATAAGCAATTATAACAATTACTATTTAGCTAAGGGAGGAGTTTTAGGCAACAACAATGATTGGATGATGTTTTGATTAGCTCCATAATGTGCTTTGCTGGGAATAATATAGACATGTTCGACCAGCGTTCCTGAAAGGGGAGCTTTAGGTTAAAGTTCTGATAAGTTATGTGTGCCATTTTACGCCACCAAAGAATGAAAAAGACCCCTACAGTCTTGATGCGATCAAAGAAGACAAACCCTGATACTGTCCCGACCGGTGACGAAGTCGTCTACTGGCGAGCCAGTGGACGACCCGGTCGTCGATGTAGCGACACAAGTGGCATTGCTGCTATAAATGGGAGAGAAACATGCTGTAAGTGCCAAATACGGACCTTATAAAGAAACCCATGTACGTATATTCGAGATAGGGTGCCTGAGAAAAAAGTATCAGCAGAATTTACCACTATAAAAGCCATATTTCAGAAAATCTGAAACGACGGCAAAAGGAGAAAGACATTTAAGTTAAAACATAAAAGGCATTCTACATTCAAACACAATTATAATAGCTAGTTCTATCCACGGACCATCAACTAGTCCACCCCACAACGCTTAAAGAAAAGTGCACCGTGATGAAGCAGTCTGTTTCAGTGGCTTTAGTCTGCGTAAAATAGTGCACCAGCAACTCGTACAAGTTCACTTACATGAATAACAACGGAAATTATTGATAAAATACACTTATGTTTATTAGTACTTCCAAAGAAATCTGTGTGTATGCATTCCAAGAAGCGTACAAATGTCTTGACAATATAACACTAGTGTTGATGGTTTAAGAAAACAAATCACTATAGCAAATTATTTGAAATGAAGGAATTATATTGATGGAGATAACACAGAAATGCATTATGAAATGAACATGCATTATTTATTATTGATCTAGTGTTTAACAAACTCACTGATACAATTTCTTTGCAGAGAATTCCTTTATACCTGTCTTCTAGCCAGGTGCCAACAGTATGTAATGTGCAATGTAATAGTCTGAAAGCCGGTGCAATGTCTATTGTTCTGCAAAGTGTTTTCCCATTGAAATTTGATTCTATATTTATTGTTTCACTCTCAATAATAAATAAACAGATGAAATTATATTTTAATATTTACTTCATTATCAACGTAATGTCAGATTCAACCCCCCCCCCCCTTTTCCCCCCCCCCCCCCCCCCCCCCCACATATAACAAGATATTAAAAATTATATATGAAGATCCTTGCTGGCTTGACTTTCATGAGTCATACAGCACAAAGTTCAAATGTAACCAACTGATCTTACAAAAACACTTGTTTCTAGTGTTGTACGTTATTTCTTAAAAAGACAGCAAACTATATGCACTGAATTTGTCGCAACCCGCTATAAAATGTGTGTGCTAGATCGTTGCAAAGATTATGACAATAATAATAAGAACTCCGCAGGGAAGCATGCACAGCAGGAGCTTTACCGACCATCACTAAAAGGTTCCCTCGTCGAAAACTGTTTCGGCTCCTTAAACTCCTAGACAATCTCAGAGGGTGGGCCGACCTGGGTTATGACTCCCAGGCCTTGAACTCTCCTGCTGCGCTTATCGAACGTCCGACGAGACGAAATAGTGGCAACAGTTATTGTAAAGTTTGGTGTCCTATATTGTCGCCGCGGTAGTAAATTATCCGCTTACCTTCTGGACCAGAGTGACAAGTGTACTGTTAGATCATCGGACATATGTTAGGTTTTGGCAGTTAGCAGAGGCACTGGCAGACATTAGTCAGATACTATAGCTTTTAGGGATGAAAAGTTCCTTTCCACTAGGGGATCAGACCAGTCTACCGAGGCCCATCTCCCACGACGTCCACTGCCAGCTCGAAGCTCTTTCTGCGGCTTCGCCCAGTTGTTTTAGCGCCTGTTTTTGCTCTTTTCCTCGCAAACCCAGACACAGGCTTTAGTAAATTGTATTTGAAAGTGAAGATAAGCCCTCTTACGCCTGCCTCGACGACGGAGAGTTTTACTGTGTACGCTTCATCTCTTCTCAGACCAGCCAATTCAGAGTACTTTCTGAGCTTATGCAGTCGATTTTCTTCCATCCGCGACTCGTACGGCACACTAAGCTCTATCAGGATGAGTTGGCGTTTTCCCGCAGAGTGCAGGACCGTGTCGGTCGGTCTTTCGGATTGATTCGGGGTACTTTTCGAAACAGGAAGGTCAACCGCCAGTAAACAGTCCCTCGCGCAGTCAAGTATTGATGAAGCATATGATACATTGTTGACTTTACCTTTAGGAATTTGCCCAGCCTCAAGGAAGCGCTTAGTAGAGAGGTTAGGACTGGCCCTCGCGTTGGCCCTCATCCTGGTTTTGTCCGCAATGTCCGCTAGCTCATTCCGGAGTTTGTATCGTCCCTGGCCTAGGGCTTTTTTTTTGCACGCGGACAACACGTGCTCGAGCGTCAGCTTAGCTCTTCACAGGGGGCATGTCGGGCCAGTGGTCGCACGACATTTGGCCATGTTGGCACCAGAGGGTAACACATCATATGCAGATCTGACGACAAATCTCAGCCACAGCGGGATCATTCGCCAGATCTCACCCAGTTTGAGTATTCGTGGCAAGGCGTTCTCAGTGCTGATGTACTGGCCTTGCTGCCACTGTTGGCTAGCTTGTTGGATCAGACACTTGTTTTACCATGTGTCTGCGTTATTTGCCGAGTTACGAGTTGTACAGGGCCATTCAAATCGGTACTGTAAAATGTGTTTTGTTACCTAGCTGAAATTGTATACAAGTGATGAAAATAAGAAATATAACGTCTGTTTCGATACAATTGGGCAGTTTAAATATGAATGTATACAAATTTTATGTCACAAACTTGTCAACGCACAAAAGTTGTTTGCCCTCTAAGAAGTTGAGTTAGTTAGTTGCGCACCCTTTACAGAATGTAGCAGAATCAATCGCAGCATTTTTTGGTTCTTTTTGTTTTTCTAGGCAAATCTTACCTTCTTTAAATAATTCCAGCGCTTTACCTCTTTCTTAATAGCTCTTAGAATATCAATATTTTACATGTAATCTCTACCGTATGGTGGTCGTCATGTTTATGCACCGGCACCTGTTACACATTTGAGCACTTATTTTTGGGCAGAGATTGTTCTCCATGCCACAATAACAAGCTGTCTATCTTATGTGCATGTCTTAATGCCCTGCTTCTCCTTCAGTCTTCCACTTGTTCCATTTTCAAGTGAGCCACTCAACCTAAATTGTCCATGTTGTTGAGTGTAACACATTCTCATCTTGAGTGAATTTGTTTAAAGTAAAAATACGTGTTCAATTATCTTTCCTTCCCGGGTGCGTTCCGTAACCTTAAAGTGAAAGGGGATGTGGTGAAAAAAAAAAAAGGGGGGGGGGGGGGGGTTGGGAAGAGAAAGATAGACGCACTGCACCCAAACAAGCATGTCGTAAAAGTCATACAATTAGTTTGCTGTCAAATACGATTATAAAGCATGCGATAATACATTACTTTATTGTGTTTGTATGATACACACAACTGTCCGTTTAAAAACAAAAACAAAAAGAACACATTAAAAAGGTATCTTTTTATCACAGTGACACAGTGGGCATTTAGTGATAGACTAATAATTTTACTGAAAAGTCGGTACTTGATGGATGATATAGACAAAATCGACTTGCTGACTTTACTTCCCATAACTTTTTCATACCCATTTTAGGTTGGTTGTGTCTAGATAAGAGCCAATGGAAATTATAGCAGCAACAACAACAATAACAACAACAACAACAACAAAAATCAAGAAAAAAAATCAAGGAAAAAAAAACGTTGGTGTGTATTCGAACCCTAGATCCTACCGACTGGCAAACCTCTAGCCATTTAAGCCCTATGGCTCCAGTAAATAACATGTTCATGTGCAAAAATCATCAACTGCAAAGAAAAAAAAAACATTAAAAAAACCTACCAATTATTGAAGATATTTAGGAATTCTACGATCTTGACTTTTGGGTAGGGGTCAGGGGGAAATGGCGGAAGGGGGTGAGGGAGCCATCGAGCCTGCGGATTTGAGGCCGCATGACTATTGCTGGGGCCACGGACTGTGCAGGTTATGATATGATAACTGCAAACACACAACTTTGCACAAAGACAATATCTAAAAGTGCTGCAGAAGACCATCTTCACAACTTCCGTACAGACATATTTTACTGGTTATTGTAGAACTATGTTCCACTGCTTGCTAATTTTTTTTTTTTTTTGAGTTTTTGCTGTAGAAAAAAAAAAAAGCACAGCGAAGAAGAAAATTTATTTCTAAATCTAAAAAAAAAAAAAAAATTAAAATAATCTTCGCAATGAATACAGCACACCAACCACATAGTAACATCGACAAGGAAGAGACTGAAAATGTCACTGCTTTTGAATATTTAGGATCATTAATGAATAACAATGACGCGTCTTCAAAGAAAAAGACCTGCTTTGCCAATGCAGAGGCTAAACAGCTTGAAGAAGCTATGGTATAGCACTCTGCAAGAAAGCTAAAGCAAAAGATATTGAGATCATGCATCTTTTCTGTGACAATTTATGGATGTTAGTCGTGGACTCTCACAGCATTTAAAGAAGAAAATCCTAGCTTTTGAACTGAAATGCGACAGAATGGTTCTTAGAATGCCGCGGACCAAGAAGAAGAACACCGTCGACATCCTGTAAGACGTTAACATTCAGGAGAACCAGCTCATAAACAGCATCCTCTCCCGAAAGCTGAGGTATTCTGCACATGTCAAGCGCTATGGTAGTCTGGAGAGAACGGCGACGAAAGATGCAGTTACCGGAAAACGAGTCACAGGCCGACCTTCACCAAAGAGGTGGATACAGAACATTAGAGATGTACTCGCTATGAATGCGAAGACTTGGCAAGAGAAAGATCTACTTTTTGGAGTGTCTTGAGGAGAGCAACTAATTGCTGATTTTGCTGTGCCATGAAAGTCACAATGAATTCACCAGTGTCAATTTTCAAATAACAATTTTCCAGTGGGGGTTCTGCAAAAAAATAGAACAGCCCAGCTACCTCCATCCCCCTAAAATGCGTATCGTAAAAGACAACTTATTAGGGTTTTATCTGAAGTCGGAGTTCATCTCCCTGAGGGGCGAGGAACCAACAGGTTGCACACATATATGGCTGATATGTAGAATGGATGTTTTGACATAGTAACATTTGAGGCGCAAATTGTAGATCATAGAAATAATGACATGCTTCCCTGCTGATTCGAAGATCGTTGTTATACATACTTGCGTCCCTATATAGGACGAGTTTTTCGTTTTTTAAAAGTTCCACCCTGGTTGTCACCAGGGCCCTAATGTAACATAACGGTTGAACAGGTTTCTGTGACCTCTCCAATGTGATAATCATTCAAATTGTGGCATTTTGTGTCACCAGGTGTTTATTGCTCATTGAGATGTCCTGATACCGTAAAACGTCAGTCTGAAGGTCGTTGGTTCAAATCTGCACAGTCGAAATTTTATTTGTCCCAAACATGTCCTTAGCTTCCAGGTTGACCCAGCCTTAAGTGAGTACCAGAAAAAGTTATGGGAAGTAAAGGCGGCTGGTGTGATGTTAACCACATCACCTAACAAAGTCATTGAAAACTGAACGATCAAAATTTGACTCTAGCCTCAAATGACCGATGCGCCACTGGCGTGCCAAGAGACCGTTTACTGTACACAGTTAAGCATTCAAGCATGTCTACTTGGCAAAACATTGCTTGCTGGGTAATGTAAAAAAAAAAAATATCCATAGCGATAGAATGTGGTGTGTGTAGTCTTTTTAGAGTATATGAATGAAGTGTCTTCATCATCATCATAAACCACTTCTGCCTTTAAGCGACGTAGGGAGGAATAATTTGCGATCCAGTGCATGCTGGCTCCCACTGGCTATTGAAGTGTAAGATGCAGCATTAGATAAATATATAAGCACACCAACACACATAACACATACACACACTCGCACATATATACATATATCATTATTTTGTACCATAAAATGTATTGCCTATATACTTTTACGAGAATGTGTCATACAGCGAATTGTATACGAGTTATTGTTTTTAAAAAAACCTGGTTGGCACCTGTACCTCTTTCTGGACGACATAACTGTGTTTTACAGATCCATGAGAATTAAAACACATAGTGATGCAGAACGTGGTTGGTTTTAGTGTGTTTCACATGTCGTGCCCTCACACTTTAACAATTATATACACATATTGCAGATTTTTAAAAGTTGCCGTTACTGAGTTAACGGTAAGCATGCTTATTGTTTGCTTTAAATTGGAGTCTGATTTTTCGTCTATCGCAAATAGGGCAACATGAAAAACAAAAAAAATTTGTGTTTACATTTTAAGTTTAAAAAACACACTTGCAAGGACATGGTTATTTTTTTTTAAGCTGAATGCGAAATTTCAGCAACTTACACTGAACAGTTGGTGAGTTGCAGATTTGTTAATTTGGGCACAATTTCTGAAACGGACAATGAAAATTAAAGTCAAGCATCCCGTCCCCCCCCCCTTACCCACTAGCTTTATGATCATAGACCGGGCGGGCTGTAGTGTAGAGACTATGAATTGCCCATGCAGCTTGATCCCTCTCCATCGGTATGTCTCGTTTACTCTATGGATAACAAGTAACACCAAAGCGATGATAATAAAGCACACTGAAAGAGCTATGGGATTGGAAGAGCAGGGTTTTGTATCTGTTTCCTGTTGGTGCATACATTCTAAACCAGGTACCAAAAACGGTTAAAATCCCAGTCTTCCCTGCCATTTCCCTGTTCTATTTCTTCATTCTAGTATAATGACAGCATCTACCAAATGTGCTCTTACCCCCCGAAGACGTTGACTAGATGCCTAATTTTACGTTTTATATAGGCGGCTTAACATTCTGCAATAACAGATAGCATGAAGTATCGACTATAGCAATGTTGTCATCTCATAATTAAAGTCATACCGTGTGTTGAGTTTACTCTGTGGCTAAGTCGATGCGAACGCTTCGTAATGCCGGGATGCCGGGTTCGATCCCAACTGCGGGCCATGCGCCTTGCTTTGGTTTCGACAGTGGTATCAGGAAAGCCGACCGTCCAGAAAGCAATGGCAAACTACTAGACGTAAATTTGCCAGGGGCTGTTGTGGTTGGTTCTGCAACGTCCTGTAAAGGATACGCAACTAACCAACCAACGAGTGTTTAGTGAGTGTTCATTGTCAAGCTCAACAGGACTCCTGTTACTTAGCGGACAAAAATGAAACTGAAATTCCGTCTTAAAATACAAATTTTAGAAGCCCTCATTCGATGTCGACCCTCTTCTGGGGAGACGAAACAAATTAGGTAATGTAAATTACTGTGTTCGTTCTTTTAAAGGAATCATTTCGTTCATTTTATTTCATTTGAAATTCAATAAAATAGCCAGACATCTTGGGCGTAAGATTGCGTCGTGTAGTACATTTCAGGAACTAATTCATTATGATTTATTACTGAAAATTGCCTGTCTGAAAACAACTGGCTGTAGACATAGAAAAGGCAGGAAAAAAAAACAACAACAAAAAACTAGATTTCTAACGAAATGATTCAATTCTACTCTACATAGGGCCAATGAGAAACATTGATTACAATTGTTTAAAGATGCAATAACTTCATGGGAGGTGGGGGAGGGGGATGGGGAGGACGAGGAGGCTAAGGAGAGAATGCTGACGCAGAAGGAAGTAAAAGAAGGATGGTTACGTTCAAGAGCAGATAGAAAGTAATATACACTTGTCACTAGAGTGACGAACCCACTTCGTTCGCTAGTTCTCTACCGACATGTTCGCGAACCGAAACAATTTTTAACGTGGCAATCAATGCAAATCACATGAATCAGTTCGCTTTATGCATTTATGGGCGAAAAAATATACAAGATAAAATATACAGTAAAACTTCACCTTTGTGGATGATAGTTGCTGTCATTTGTGGATGGTAGAGGACGTAAAGGCAACCACTCCATCGAACGAGAGTCCTATTCAATAATAACATTGGGTAAGTGCATAGGTATGTTTGGTAATTTTTTTTTTTTTTTTTTTTTTTTTGGTATCCTTACAATATATTTTTCTACTTCTCTCAAAGCTTGAGACCATTGGTTCTTAAACATAGTCATTTCTTTAGCTACATCATACTTTTTTTAGCGTAACTTTGTTTTTTTTAAGGTAATACAGACTGCATATTTAGCTGCATATTTAGCCGCATATTTAGCTGCATATTTAGCTATGTCGTGCTGTGTTCACGGAGCGCAGACCTGATTACAGCTGACGTTGTTCGTTAGCCGAAAACATGGCGCCAAAATGTGATTGCGCGTTTGTGCACCGAGGTAATGTTCCCGGGTCCAGTAAGAATTTATTCGGAAACTGTTTCCCGACTTGTTCGTGAACAGAGGCGTTCATGATCTGGGTTAGCACTGTATAGGACTTATAAATGAAATTTAAGGAAAAAAGTCATCTCTGAAATAAAGTCAGTCATTTACCCTGAAGACCTGAAATAAGAGAGCTTATGTAAATAACAAAAACCTCATTCATAATTTAATTCTGTAGACTGTTTAATGGCACTGGAGCGAAAGGTCACACAGCGATACATTGTAGGATTCCATAGTTCGTGTCATAGATATACTAACATTGGTAACTATAATTTGTTTTATTACACACCGCTTTGGGAATGCACATGGCTATAGTGAATAGAGTACTTGATGTTTCTAAGAGTAGAAAAGACCCCTAGAGAAGCAAGTAATAACCCTGGGGCACCATATGGGGACACAGTCAATGTAAACTTTCCATATTTCTTTTGCCCTAAGGATGTGAATGTATAGGAATAGGTCGTAGTTCAATAAAGAATAGTCAGAGAATGTAAAGCTATACTGAGACTGAATTTGAAATGAGAAGCCAAGAAAGCAATCATTTCAACTGAAGTACAGATATCTACCATGCTGAAATGTAACTGCCTATTTTACAAGTGCATATAAAAGGTTAGGTCGTACATTTGCTTTATGTTGTATAAGTATGTTACTGTTGAATGCACCTAAAGAGATACATCAAGATATTTAAAACAATGTTTTCCCGCAATGAATTTAAATAATGCGTATCTAAACAATACATTGCACAATTTATTGCCCGGCATATTTTGCTGTATCTCGTCAGGTGCGTTACTGCAGTTGTATCAATATATAATAAAGCCTGCGAACGAAACTCTGTTTTCAGAAATAGATGGTTTTTTCTTTAAGGCTGCCCTAGTAAAAACAGGCAGTCATGTTGTGTTTGATCGTTGTTGAAATTGTACTTCAGTTATAAAGGATTCACTTATTGGCTTCATTTATGTAATTGTTACTGTAGTATGAGCCTGACGAGATACAGCGCAATATGCCAGGTAATAAATAGTGCAATCTATTGTTTGTGTCTTCTTTGTTCGAATATAATAAAGCATTAAAAAATGAATGGACTCTACCGGAGTACAAAATGTTCTCTTGCGATCCAATGGTGTCAAATCGCCGAAAGTCTTCTATAGTCACTTGGCCAACATGGGTGACTGCAGATCGACAATAAACTTTCTGTCTACGTAGAGATATAGTTAGTCAGTTAGTTAGTTAGTTAGTCAGTCAGTCAGTTAGGTAGTTAGTTTAATTAGTTTAGTTAGTTTAGTTAGTTAGTTAGTTAGTTAGTTAGTTAGTAAGCCAGTTAGTTAGTTAGTTAGTTAGTTAGTTAGTTAGTTAGTTAGTTAGTAACTTAGTTAGTAAGTTAGTAAGTTAGTTAGTTAGTTAGTTAGTTAGTTAGTTAGTTAGTAACCTAGTTAGTTAGTTAGTAAGCTAGTTAGTTAGTTAGTAAGCTAGTTGGTTAGTTAGTTAGTTAGTTGGTTAGTTAGTTAGTTAGTTAGTTAGTTAGTTAGTTAGTTAGTTAGTTAGCTAGTTAGTTAGTTAGTTAGTTAGTTAGTTAGTTAGTTAGTTAGTTAGTTAGTTAGTAAGCTAGTTAGTTAGTTAGTTAGTAAGCTAGTTAGTTTGTTAGTTAGTAAGCTAGTTAGTTAGTTAGTTAGTAAGCTAGTTAGTTAGTTAGTTAGTAAGCTAGTTAGTTAGTTAGTTAGTTAGTAAGCTAGTTTGTTAGTTAGTTAGTAAGCTAGTTAGTTAGTTAGTTAGTTAGTTAGTAAATTAGTAAGCTAGTTAGTTAGTTAGTTGGTTAGTTGGTTAGTTAGTTAGTTGGTTAGTTGGTTAGTTAGTTAGTTAGTTAGTTAGTTAGTTAGTTAGTTAGTTAGTTAGTTAGTTAGTTAGTTAGTTAGTTAGTTAGTTAGTTAGTTAGTTAGTTAGTTAGTTAGTTAGTAAGCTAGTTAGTTAGTTAGTTAGTAAGCTAGTTAGTTAGTTAGTTAGTAAGCTAGTTAGTTAGTTAGTTAGTTAGTAAGCTAGTTAGTTAGTTAGTTAGTTAGTAAGCTAGTTAGTTAGTTAGTTAGTTAGTTAGTAAGCTAGTTAGTTAGTTAGTTAGTTAGTTAGTTAGTTAGTAAGCTAGTTAGTTAGTTAGTAAGCTAGTTAGTTAGTTAGTTAGTTAGTTAGTAAGATATTTGGTTAGTTAGTCAGTCAGTCAGTTAGGTAGTTAGTTTAATTAGTTTAGTTAGTTTAGTTAGTTAGTTAGTTAGTTGGTTAGTTAGTTAGTTAGTTAGTTAGTTAGTTAGTTAGTTAGTTAGTTAGTTAGTTAGTTAGTTAGTTAGTTAGTTAGTTAGTTAGTTAGTTAGTTAGTTAGTTAGTTAGTTAGTTAGTTAGTTAGCTAGCTAGTTAGTTAGTTAGTTAGTTAGTTAGTTAGTTAGTAAGCTAGTTAGTTAGTTAGTTAGTAAGCTAGTTAGTTTGTTAGTTAGTAAGCTAGTTAGTTAGTTAGTTAGTAAGCTAGTTAGTTAGTTAGTTAGTAAGCTAGTTAGTTAGTTAGTTAGTTAGTTAGTTAGTAAGCTAGTTTGTTAGTTAGTAAGCTAGTTAGTTAGTTAGTAAGTTAGTAAACTAGTTAGTTAATTAGTTGGTTAGTTGGTTAGTTGGTTAGTTGGTTAGTTGGTTAGTTAGTTAGTTAGTTAGTTAGTTAGTTAGTTAGTTAGTTAGTTAGTTAGTTAGTTAGTTAGTTAGTTAGTTAGTTAGTTAGTTAGTAAGCTAGTTAGTTAGTTAGTTAGTAAGCTAGTTAGTTAGTTAGTTAGTTAGTAAGCTAGTTAGTTAGTTAGTTAGTTAGTAAGCTAGTTAGTTAGCTAGTTAGTTAGTAAGCTAGTTAGTTAGTTAGTTAGTAAGCTAGTTAGTTAGTTAGTTAGTTAGTTAGTTAGTTAGTTAGTTAGTTAGTTAGTTAGTTAGTTAGTAAGCTAATTAGTTAGTTAGTAAGCTAGTTAGTTAGTTAGTTAGTTAGTTAGTTAGTAAGATAGTTAGTTAGTTAGTTAGTAAGATAGTTAGTTAGTTAGTTAGTTAGTTAGTTAGTTAGTTAGTTAGTTAGTTAGTTAGTTAGTTTAGTTAATTAGTTAGTTAGTAAGCTAGTTAGTTTAGTTAATTAGTTAGTTAGTAAGCTAGTTAGTTAGTTAGTTAGTTAGGAAGCTAGTTAGTTAGTTAGTTAGTAAGCTAGTTAGTTAGTTAGTTAGTTAGTTAGTAAGCTAGTTAGTTAGTAAGCTAGTTAGTTAGTTAGCTAGTTAGTTAGTTAGTAAGCTAGTCAGTTAGTTAATTAGTAAGCTAGTCAGTTAGTTAGTTAGTTAGTTAGTTAGTTAGTTAGTAAGCTAGTTAGTTAGTTAGTTAGTAAACTAGTTAGTTAGTTAGTTAGTAAGCTAGTTAGTAAGCTAGTTAGTTAGTTAGTTAGTTAGTTAGTTAGTTAGTTAGTAAGCTAGTTAGTTAGTTAGTTAGTTAGTAAGCTAGTTAGTTAGTTAGTTAGTAAGCTAGTTAGTTAGTTAGTTAGTTAGTTAGTTAGTTAGTTAGTTAGCTAGCTAGTTAGTTAGTTAGTTAGTTAGTTAGTTAGTTAGTTAGTTAGTTAGTTAGTTAGTTAGTTAGTTAGTTAGTTAGTTAGTTAGTTAGTTAGTTAGTTAGTTAGTTAGTTAGTTAGTTAGTTAAATTAGTTAGTTAGTTAGTAAGTTAGTTAGTTAG
The DNA here is from genome assembly GCA_905116865.2 of Candidula unifasciata. Lineage (NCBI taxonomy): Eukaryota > Metazoa > Mollusca > Gastropoda > Stylommatophora > Geomitridae > Candidula > Candidula unifasciata. Next base: position 1,204,357 of record CAJHNH020002112.1, read on the forward strand.
TTAGTAAGTTAGTTAGTAAGTTAGTTAGTAAGTTAGTTAGTTAGTTAGTTAGTTAGTTAGTTAGTTAGTTAGTTAGTTAGTTAGTTAGTTAGTTAGTTAGTTAGTTAGTTAGTTAGTTAGTTAGTTAGTTAGTTAGTTAGTTAGTTAGTTAGTTAGTTATTGGGTTAGTTAGTCAGTTAGTGAGTGGGTTAGTTAGTCAGTTAGTGAGTGGGTTAGTTAGTCAGTTAGTGAGTGAGTGAGTGAGTGAGTGAGTGAGTGAGTGAGTGAGTGAGTTAGTTAGTTAGTTAGTTAGTTAGTAAGCTAGTAAGCTAGTTAGTTAGTAAGTAAGTAAGTAAGTAAGTAAGTAAGTAAGTAAGTTAGTTAGTTAGTTAGTTAGTTAGTTAGTTAGTTAGTTAGTTAGTTAGTTAGTTAGTTAGTTAGTTAGTTAGTTAGTTAGTTAGTTAATTAGTTAGTCAACAGATTATCCTTACTGCACATTGGACAAGTCGATAAGCGCTCGGATTTCATCTTCGGTATAACTCCCAGCATGTGGCGACTGATGAAGCCAATTTGTATAGGTTTACTATAATTTTTTGTTGCTACCTGTGTAGTGTTAATTTTTTTTTTTTTTTTGGGGGGGGGGGGGGGGGGGAAACTCCTTGGACCTGAAGTTTTTGTAGTCTGTTGAGTGTTGCCGACTCATCGTCGACTAAATCAAGATTTGTCTGGCATATGCTGAGCAATCTGTTGTGCACCAAAATGTTTATTATTGTATGTCTCATATCTACATAGAGTGACAATGGTTTAGACTAAATAAAATATGAGTTGTTGAAAGAAATAAACTGAAGCAATTCAAATACGTGTATACTGAATCACATCATAATAGATCGTCATCATCATTATCATGTGCCGATAAGCGTAAGCTGTGATCATTTACTTTTCACGTGATCACCAAATTCAAAGAACAGCTCAGTGCTCATAATTCAAAAAGATAATAGGCTTATAAAAACAATATCTGTGGATGGGGGACGTTGAAGGTAGTCGAGATAAAGAGGTAAGAGGTGATTTACATTGTTTAATACCATAAATATGCAGGATGTATCGCTAACGAAATATGAGAAAATCGAATATAACATTAAAAAAAAATAAAGACAGACAAAAGTGGCATAGCTGATTATTACTTTTCATTCACTAGTTTCATAAACACAGAACTGACACAAACAGAAGCTAGAATCGTTAACGATAAAGAGATATGTTTTATGCAGCTTCGCTAAGTGGTGTACATGGTGTTTTACTCGTGGCCGAACTAAGTATTTCGTTCATAACTAGAACACTAAAAAGGTAATGGCAACGGAATTTGGAATGGACACCTCCAGGCGAGGTCGTGTGACATTAAAACAGATGCCGGAAAAGGCAAATAATGGCGTTCATGCAGCGTTGAACCCTGTGTTCCAAGTTGTAAAAAGTCCGTCTATTAGGTTAGGTGTCATTGCTTGGATGGCCGCACTGATAAACAGGCACGACACGAGCTCACGCGATATTTAGCCACCTAGATTCCAATTATGGCCATTTCCAGCATCTGTTATGATGTCGCCCAACTTTACATGACCAGAGGTAAGTCCACTCACATTTTTTTGCCAAATCTTTATTAGTTTCAGAGTTACGAATGAAATATTGGGTTCCGCCACGAATAAACCATACTTTAGAAGTGTGAGGGGCGCTTTTCTTCATTGGACTTTGTCACGACTGAAAAAGTTTCACAAATCCCATGCAATAATGTATAAGCTCCGTGGTTCATAAGGAGCCGTGGCAACCGGGTAACTTATAAGCACACCTCTCGTTCGCGTTCACAAATGCACCTATTCGTTTGGGTTCTGGAGCCACACTTAGTGCAAAAGTGGAAGAGAACGGGGAGGGGGGAGGGTACAAAATAGATCTTAATAATAATATCGTAAAAGACGGCTAATTAGGATTCGCTGAAATCAGATGTCCCTGGCCGAAAGATAAATATATTACAGCGAAGCTACTTTTTCAAAGTTGGAGTACATTCTCCTATGAGGCAAGGAATGTTAGAACTAAACATATATGCAAGCAAGACTCAATTCCTGGAGTATGACAAAAGTCCAAGTGAGTAATGGCCTTGATAACATTTAGCTTTTCATGCACCCCTTTACCATTTACAGCCTAGTGGTGAAAATCGAAAAAAGTAGACTAACAACGCTGCCCGGGCAACATTTTGAGTTAAAAATTTACCTAAAGTATTTTATGATCCTCGCCGATGCTACAGAGCCTGTGCACTGTACTGAGCATTTTCGGACTCAGACTTGAGATAGAAAAAGAACGGAGCACTTATTTGTGTGCCGCTGTTCAAACCTCAAACCTCAGTTTGGTGTTGACAGATAAGGCTACAACTGCCTCCCGTGTCATTTTCTATACAAATTAAAGCTAGAATTCCTATTGTAGATAAATTTTAATAGACTCTGCTTACAATGCGACAACTATGATATGAAGATCAACGTAGACAAAGCAGAGGTTATGATATTCTACAGAAAAGGAAGAACCACCAATATCAAATTCATGAACACCTATTAAAGCAGTCCAAGGATTTTACATATCTGAGGAGCATTTTGTTTTTTAAAAGACGAAAGAATTATAAATAAATTTTCAAGAAAGATGCAGTAAAGCTAATCAGGTTTTAGGTCCAATGGCACCCGTTTTGAAATGCAAGCATGCAAAATATTTACATACAATGATAGGTGTAACGTGGAAAGATGGACTCAGAACGATGATATGAGAGTCGGCACAGAACCAGTACTGAACATTATTGGTAAAAAACAAATCAAATGGTTTGGTCATGTAACAATTGTAACAAGACAGGGCACCACAGAGGGCAATGTTTTACCGATACAGCGGTTACAGACCCAGAGGTTGACCACGCAGAAAATATACCGCAGAAATATTAGACACTGAAAAGTACTTAATACGGAGCGAACAGAAGGGCCCGTTCCAGAGATCTCTTCCTATCCTGACGCTGCGAGGCATTCCAGGAGTGGAGAAAAGAAGAAGAAGAAGAAGAAGAAGAAGAAGAAGAAGAAGAAGAAGAAGAAGAAGAAGAAGAAGAAGAAGAAGAAGAAGAAGAAGAAGAAGAAGCAACAAAGAAGAAAGAAAAGCAGAATATGATGATGGTTAGGGGGAGAAAGAAAAAGTTAAAGATGATGATATAAAAAAAAAATTTTAAAAATACGTTATATGAATGCACCTTTACAGTTATTATTAGCAATAGTTATGCAATAGTTCCATATTTGTAACTCCAGTGTACTTTTCATGGAAACTGGCCTAGACCGACTTAGAATGTACTTTGCAACTTAGTCAAATGCTTGGGGGTGGGAAGGAAAAGGATGGGGGAGGGGGGGGGGAAGAGACAAAAAAACATCAGTTACATCAGCTGTCAGCAGTATACAAGGTTATTTACGTTTCCATGATAACAGATGTTCTTCAACATTGAGGTTATGAATATCAGCTGTCGGTTATCAGAACTCGCTAAGTCATTCAGTGGTGCCTGTTTGGATCACAGCTGTTTGCGATTTAGCAGTAGACCACACTGCGTTGTTTCCAACTCTGGTGTCGGGATTCAACCGTCGGAAAGCCGTGGCAGACTACTGAATGTGAAATTGCCTATTAAAGTCACAAACATATAAAACAACTGGTGTTTGGTCTGCGAAGTTATGTAAACAACATGCAATCAGTTAATATGTATAAATATATGCGTGTGTATTTGTATATATGCACATAAACACACACACATATATATATATATATATATATATATATATATATATATATATATATATATATACATACACACACATACATATCAACTGGTTTATATATAGATATATGTGTGTGTGTGGTGTGTATGTGTGTGGTGTGTGTGTGTGTGTGTGTGTGTGTGTGTGTGTGTGATTGAACAAAACATTACGATATTCAAGAGCCTAAAACAATGTCGTATTATCCTCTGTCTATACATATTACAAATCAGAAACTGGTATGCAAGTCATCTTACTGCAGTTTGTAGAAAACCTTTTACTGAATTTCGCGGATGCCATTGACCTTCTTTCCCACTCACGGAAACAGAAGTGAGATAAATATTACATAATTATGGAGAGATCACAACAGTTAGGTCTTCAAATCCATGAGCGTAAGAGCGTCAATGATTATAAACTAGACGAACAGTAATTTTACTTGTCTTGATGACACTACATTCCATGATGTTGAGTGGTACGCCTGTTTGGGCAGTAATGTAGATACGGATGGAAAAAAAGGGGTGTGGAGGAGGGGGGGGCCTGTTTTGGAAATATATTTAAATAGGAACACAACAGGCAAGATAAGTTTGCATAGAGTTAAGATATTTAGGGAAGTCAATGGAATTTAAAACTAATTCAGGACAAAAACGTTTTTTTTTTTTTTAAATCTTTGATGTCAAATCAGTACTGATTATTGAAATGGAACCATAAAAGCAACTAAAACAATTACTAATAAACTACAGACACTTATTAAGTGGTGCCTGCGTAGAATAAATGGATGGAACTCAATGGTATGCTAATCCCCGATGTTGAGATATAGGAAAGAATTGCAGTAAATCAAGAATTGAGGACACGACGCTGGCGTTGGCTAGGATACACGCTGCGAAAACAAGAGCAGGATTAATTATTTTGAGATGGGCTTTACACCGGAACTCACAGAGGCAACAACATTTATTTTAAAAAGGGTTGACCAAAGGGAACAAAGAAAGTGCAGTTGAAATGACGGGGAGGACATGGGGTGAGATGCATGCGATAGCAAAATGTAGATTGACTTGGCATGAGTTGGTTGTGTGCCTATGCTCTGTTGGAGCATAGAGAACAGAAGCAGAAAAGAGAGAGAGAGAGAGAGAGCAATATTCGCACATCTGCTGTTTCCTCTTCGCAACTATATTTTGTCAATTTCTTCTATTAATGAGCCACCATCTGTGAAAATATATAGAAATGTTCGACTCTCTTGTGTCACCTCCTATTTTGTCTATCTCCAACACTTGAGCGCTCAGTTGTAAATATATCGAAATTATTTCAACGACCCAAACTAACAAATTATGCAGCGAAAGTGTCAGCAAAACTCTCTCAGGATTTCACAGGGAACATTGCTTCCTCATTATTAAATTACTATTCTTTTTTTCTAGGAAAGTGAGTTTTCATGTTGTTGTTTAGGCAAAGCCCTTGCGAGAACTGCCAAAACTTAACCCATTATCAAGCAATTTTTACTCGTATGTGTTAAATGTTTACATATTTAAGTTTTCTCCTGGTTCTTTCTCTTCGTATTCGCCTCTTGTTCTTCTTAATCCTTACTCTTCTCTTCCTCCACCTCTTGCTCTGCCTCCTCCTTTTTCTTCGTTTTCCCCTTCTTGTATGTTATCATCATCATCATTGTTATCATCATCATCATTATCACATCCTTATCATCAGCATTATCGTCATCATCCTTGTCATCTTCAATCTCGTTTACATTACAGCATAAGACTAGTTTATCGGGAGACATTTTAACTTTGATTTGCTTTCGTTTTTGGAATTATATATTATTAACATTAGACAATGGTTCTCATAACCTTTGTTAGAAATATTCTATAAATTGTCAGCACCTCAACCCAGCGATTAGCACAGTGACTTTCATAAATACTAAGATGGAACACGAGCCATATAATTTGATTAATTTAGACTTTAGACGTCTGAACAAGCAAACTATCAAATATAAATTAATAAATTCCTAATCATAGAGGCTTGTATGAATGGAATGCATTTGTGAATATCATGACAGGCATTATGTGTCATGCCGATAAAGTTAGCCGTTTATGGTTCGCCATCTTACATGATTACCAGGACGGCGGATCAGGTAAAGTTTCCTGTCTCCACTTTTGACGTCTACAAACCAACCAATTAATTACCTCTTCGTCTTCTTTTTGGCAGCAACTCAGTCCCTTGTTACAAATGCAGTTTCTGTCTCTGTGAGTGTGTGTGTGTGTGTGTGTATGTGTGTGTCTATATATATATATATATATAAAACCAACGCACCCCCCCCCCCCGCACTTCTCCCAAGAATATAGCACATCATCCGCTTTTAGTCTAATTCTGAGAGTCAGTGGGACTCCCCCCCCCCTCCGACAAGTGTGGATGGAAATATATTAAACAACATGTGGTCTGTACCAAAATTCTAATGAATCAAAAGACTGTGTCTAGACTAAACTTTCTTACTGCACCACCCCCCCACCCCCACCACCTCCCCCAATTTAGTCTTCAACTCAAAGGTAGTTTTGGTAAAAGACCTTTGGCATTACTTCTGTGGCTGTTCAATTTTTTTTAATGTTGTCATGCGCGAATAACGCTTTTAAACAGTTTAAATTGTTTCAACTGAAATTCTTGCTATCTGATGAAGATTGCCATTTCATACCTATCATTTGCTTTATTTACTAATGTTACCCGGCTTCTGTGGCTTCGTCTTTGCGAACGAGCTTTGTAAAGCCGGGGTGCCCGGTTCGATTCTAGCTGCGATTTGTCTTGGGTTGGTTTCGACAGTGGTATGTAGAGCTGCGTAAACAATGGCAAACTGGTGAACGTAAAATGTGCCTAGAAATCCACTACAGCTAAAAACTGCTGGGTTTGGTCCTGCAAAGGATACTCAACCTACTTTTTTTCCCCCACTTAACAAACATCGTCAACATACCCAAACAAAAATTATTTTTTTTAAAATAAACGGCATTTGATCTTTTCCAGCAACAAATCTAAAATATTTAGGCCGTAATTCCTTTCTTCACATCTGCGTCTTCAAATCAACACAGGGAAAGAAATGGACAGCATTTATAAGATATCTTATAATCTTGCGCTAATGGGAAACCTTAGATGACCCTGCGTAAGAAATAAACTAATACGTATTCGAACGCTTCTTGGCTGAAGTGTTTATTTGGAAATTAAAAAGCTGAATCCGTCAAACTATTCTATGAAAAAAATTATTTCTTCTGGATCATTTTAATGACTCTTCCAAGGTTATTTTCCACGTCAGTCGATTGGTTAAAAAAAAAGTAAAAAAGTAGAGGACCCTTTTGCAAGCCTTTAGGCGTATAGGGCATATAGGGCTAGACCTATATTTTATAGACCAACGGCACAAGGTGGGTGATGTGGTTAGCATCACGCCGGCCCCCTCTACTTCACGGGACTGCGCCCGGTACCGACTCAGGGCTGGGTCGACCTGGGAGCCAAGGTCATTTTTAAAAAAAACGTCCGGCTTTTCCTGGGAGCGAGCCCACGACCTTCCGATCCGCGGGGCTCGTCTAGCCGTTCCGCCACGGCGACTAAAGTATGGGACTGGGTTCACTTTCATCTAGATTAAATCAACCATCACTATAAAGGATGGTTGCAGCTCGGAACTAGCTGTCGATCCAGTCGATTGGGGGTGGACTTTACAGTAAAAATGGTCAGTTATGGATCTTCAATATCCTTTGTCTTTTGGCCTGACTGTACACTCTTAGAGACTGTTATTGGCCAACCTGTTCCTCTTATCCTACTACTTGTATTGTTGTCTACATTTTGCCCGATTTTTTTCCAGCTTTTCCTCCCACCGTGGAGTTTATCATTATAAGTATTAATATCTTTTGGGTTGATCCAGGAACCATGAGTTGTAAACCCTTAGGCTATGGATATCGCAACCCTTCGACCTTGATTCCATGATAGATACCGTAAATCTGGGAAATATGTGGCTTCAATGCCTACCCACGAGAGTCACAAGATCCCTGCGCAGCTGGTCTAACCAACTTAGCTAGCACACGAGCATTTATAAGAGTGTTATGTCTTTTAATTTGGTGGATATTTTTTAATTGTCTAGTTGTTATTTCGTTTACTAGCTTTTGTGGTGTTTATACGTCATTTAGAACTCGCACTCACAGTGGGTTCCTCAGTTCTGTTCAATCTTTGAAATGCTGTTGATTATGCGTGGTATCCAGTTGAGAACAACTGGCGTCTCTCATCAATGTTGGTCTCAGTATTTCTCTTTGACAACCTCGTTTTCTCATTTAATGTTTTCCAATTTCTAAGATTGTCATGTGATACTGTAGCGGCGTCCGTGGCTTAGGCGTTGCGAGTCCGACTCGTAATTCCACCTGCCGCAATCGAAACCCACTGCTGGCTGAGTGGATTTTTATCATGGTATGGGGCGTCGCAGGTCGACCCAACCTAAAATGGGTACCAGGATGGCTGTCCTGGGGTAGTAGAGACGGCCTGCACAATGCTGACAACAATAACAACCTAGTACCGATGGTCTTGAAAAATATGGGCGCTCTTCCCAAATACCCGATCCGCCTAGAGGTGTTAGAAGGGATTTTTACTTTTTTTTTCAAGTGATACTGTGACCGCTCTATTTCAGGATGTGATAAAAAAAATTGCCACCTTCTTTCTTTTATAACTGTTGATGACAATGTTTGTCCAGAATTTCTCAAGATAGAGCCTCTAAATTTTACTTCTTTTTAGAGAGAAAAAAAATCCCACTTTTTAGTTTGTTAATCAACAGATTATCCTCACTACACATCGGACTAATCAATAAGCGCTCGGATCCCATCTTCAGTATATACCTCAGCGTGTGGCAACTGATACCATTAGAGCTGTGTTTGTTTACTATTCTTACTTGTCCGGTCAGTACCAAAACATTGTTTCGCTATGAAAAAAGCTAAATACGTCAAATCATGCTGTCGAACATATTCCCTAGACGATTTCAGCACAGATGCATGAAACTCAGCAGCGCAGGAGAAAATATTAGAAAGAAGTACTTCCTTTATTACCTTTGTATCCCACTAACTTGATAACGATAGAAAATTATAGACATTGTGGTGTTAGAAAGTGGAAGAATGGGCCTCAGTTTGAATAATGGGAAGACTGAAGTAATGGTGGTATCAAAGAAACGAATTATTCCGTGTGTAATAAAAGTTGATGGTGTTATTTTAGGACAAGTACAGAAATTTAAGTATTTGGGCACATCAGATGTAAGATGCATAACTGAGATAAGAAACAGAATAGGACAGGCAATAACTGCATTTTATAAAATGAAGAAAATCTTGTGAGATATATCCTTGTCAATGAGAGTTAGAAAAAGAATGCTTGCTTGCTACAAACATCAAGTTTTAACATATGGCTGTGAATCCTGGACAATCGGTAGGCAGGCCAAACAATTTCTAGAGGCCTCAGAGATATGGTTTTACAGAAGAATGCTTAGAATACCTTGGACAGCCAAAAAGAGCAACCAAAAGGTTTTGAAAGAGGCGGGAGCCCGAAATCAACTTATCACAGACATCAGAAGGAGACATCATTTTTCAGCCATGTTATGAGAAGAGGGAAAATATAACATGTTGTGACCACTGGAAAGATCTGTAATAGGAGAGATAGAGGAAGACAACGAGAGAAGACAGTCTTGTTGCATGGCATGGAGGTGTGTCGGCACACGAACTGATACACGCTGCAGGAGATCGCAGATTATGGAGAGGCATGATCGCCCACGCCAGTCGTCAAGGCAGCTGATGATGATGATGATTCTTGGTTCCTTGCTTCTCAGACAGATGCAATCTTACTTCAAGGGAAGCCCCAGTCAGTCGACTTTTACGATATGCTTGTTGGCAAGGCAAGGGGTCTACTCTTTTTTCTCTATAATAGGGACCTGGAACCCAAAAAAAAAAATATTTTAATTTATTGCAGAGATTCTAATCCACTTTTCTTCATTGGTGTAACATTTTAATATTGATTGCCATTGTGTATTTATGTGGTTTAGCCAGTTTAGCCACCTATCAGCAGTCAATTGATTATGTTGCTGTCCCATAACATTTTAAGGTACATAATTTAGAAATGGTCGACATGTTAATTAAGTAATAGCAACACTGTGGTAGATCCCCACGGCAATTCTTCTGTCTCGCTGACAGCTTTTTTATTTTTTTTTTTTTTAATTCTGGAAACTGCAGTTTCAGTGTATTCTGTGAGTAAATTATTTGCTGATGAGAAACGCGTTTTATTATTCGCCACCAAAGTTACTTCTTCTTCTTGTGCACCGGCTGAAAACTCAGGCGGAAAATTCTGTTGTTCGATCAGTTCTAGTCCTGTTCCAGAGCATAACTGTTGCGCGCGCATACGTTTTACAGATTGATACATGTGTAAGGAGACTTTGTTTCTCTGCTTCTCAGGCAGATGCATTCTTACTTCGAAGGAAGCTACCGATTTGTTGACTCTTGCGACATGCTCCTAGGTAGGCAGTGGGTCTATTCTTGATTCTTCCACGATTGGGGCCCGGAACCTACACGGAAAGCCAAAGGTCCTTAGAGTAAAACAAAAATATTATTAAGACATATTCATCAGTATATTCTGTTTGTGCTTTATAAGCACTTTCTTCTGTTACAGTTGGCTGGAAACGCCTACGAAATATAAAGAATTTGTTACCTCATATTAGGTTGGCTAACTGGTGATATTTTTTCGCCGGGTCAATAAGGAATATCCACTGAACGGTTTACTGGACAACTCTTATATTTTCTCAGCTGACGTCAAGAAATATATACAGCACAGAAGACAATGAAACCTCAATAAAACTCGGTGAATCAATGTTCTTGTAAGGCATTTGTTCCTAAATAGATAAGAACAGCTGACATAGTTTTATTTTAGACTTTCCCACTGATCCCCATATATTTTAATATTTATTATTACTTTAACACACACACACACACACACACACACACACACAGACACACACAAACACACACACAAAATTGATATATATTTGAATAGCAAAAATAACGGTTTTTATTTTTTCTAAATCAGTGGCTCTCAACCTTCCTAATGCAGTGTCCCTTTAATACAGTTCCTGATTTTGTAGTGACCCCCCCCCCCCCCCCCCCCGAGTCATACAATTATTATCGTTGCTACTTCATAACTAAATATGTGTTTTCCAATGGTCTTTGACGACCCCTGTGAAAGGGTTGTTCGACACACAGACTGAGAAACGCTGTTCTGTATGAAATCGTGAAACCCGGTGGATCACACAGCATCATCTGAGAATCACAGTTGTATTACAGTAAATTGACAATTTAGCCTAGGTGTACAATTGTGAAGTAATTGTGAAGCGATTGTAACGTAAATAAATAACATTTTTCATACCACTGGCTCATGTGGCGTATCAAGTTGGACGAATATTTGTGTGAGTTGAGTTTTGATTTGGATTATCTTCATAGCACTCCGCACACATCTATGGGTGCTCATATCCCCCCCCCCTTTTCAACATATTTATCCGTGTCGCGCGGGTAACAGTGTCAGTCCTATGCTGGTTGATAAGACTGCGTATGCGTCCAGTGTGTTTCTCTTGCCTGGCTGTGTCTATCTTTGTTTATAGACCAGTAGGTATTCGACTGGTTAGGTATTTAACATCCTACCGAGTGCCTTGATTTCCTAACATATTTTCCTTTACCCATTTAGGCGTAACCGACCTTATAGCCAACTTTACTTTTGAAAATCAGCCTCGTGTCAGATCTGAGCCTAAAACTTTCGGTCTAGCCACTAGGTCACTGCAGCTACAAGACAACAGTAAGTCCGCTCCAAATACATCCCAGGGATGAGAATTCTACCTGTACGAAAGCCGGTAAGCCCTGTTTAATTTTAAGGTGACACTGGGACCCTCAGCAGTTATAGAGTAAGAGCCTGAAGTCCGGGCCACTCAGGGCATGCAACCGCCGTGGTCTAGCGTCAAGGAACAAACTGCACACAAAAAAGCCAGTAAACCGGATCTACATACAAAGCTCTGTCCCTTGAATAAAGCTGAAGTCACAGTGGACGAAAAACCAGGATTTGCCCCCGGAGTTTACAGCCGGTGAACAAAGAAGAAGAAGTCATGTAATTTAAAGATCAATCAGCAGTAGAAGGGAGATGTGATCAAGGTCAAACCGGCCCATTGTGTTTCCTAGACCATTCCAAATAAGCAGTTTAGAATTGTTAGTCTGGGAATCTATGCCAATAAATGTAGTATAAATAAGATACATACGTTACACCCCCATCACAACTGTAATTCTTGTTGTGAGCATCTTTCGTAAAACTCAAGTCACATTTTAAGCTGTGCTGATATATATATATATATATATATATATATATATATATATATATATATATATATATATATATATATATATATATATATATATATATTTATTTATTGCAGAATTCTTTTTCTGTTATCTAACATCAAAGACACCGCAAAGTTGCCATGAATATCTTCCAATTTCAATTCCAATTTCTTTTAAGAAAAGCAAATAAAACACTCAACCACGTTCAACCTGCTGTTAGCTAGCCGTAGCTGCCATTAGTCTCCGGCTATATTTGTGGTCTTATTTATTTGCGCCACTTTCGTGGCTAAAGTTTTGGTATTTGCGTCGTCTCTGGGCTTAATTCTTCTTTCCGTCTCAGACCGCCATCATTTGTAGTTTCTAAATTTGAGTATTTTACTTTGCCGAAAAGTACTGAAAACAGGTTTTGGTTTTGGATAGACCCAAAATGTGAAAATATTCCACGTGTGACAATAGAAGTCTTGAAGTTGTTGTCGTATGGCAGTTTTGTCGCGCACCTTACTTACAGGATATTTTCACGAATCCCTCAGGTGCTCTGAGACAGGAGAGTTTTGAATGGTGGCTCTCGTTTGTCTAGAGGCCTAACCCTCGGTTCAAACTTTCCATTCAACCTGTCTCAGGGATGAGGTGACACGAGCTCTGACTCCACAGGGTTATTATGAACACTTGGGTACCTCTCGGCCAGACGTCCTCACCACAGATTGCCCCCAGACTGGATCAAAACAAGTCCAGTCGAACAAATAATCAACAGCGAATTTGACAAGACAACACTGCCTCTCTGAATACGACAGTGAAATTCAGTAACACGAAACTTTTCCACCAACTAGAAGACTGTTGTACTATAACACGGTTGTAATTAATTTACTATAACAAAGTTAATGAAAAGCATCGTTAAGAATTAAAAGGAACGATCGAAACTGTGAAAATCTAACTCAAGGAAAAGAGTTCCTCTAAATAGACATATAAACTATCGGGTTCATTACTGCGGAGGAGAAGACCTGACCATGAAGGCACATTTAGAGATGAGTTATCTTAGTCTGCCACGTCACTTATCTGATCAGATCTCGTAGCTCCTCAGCGTCTCAGAATGGAGTAATAAGCCACCGTACTTTACTGCACGGCTCCCTCGGACTGAATCAGTTTCTCCGGATGCTGGAAAGGAAACTGTCACTGCCGTACTTCCCAGTACGGCCACACATGAACGACTCAGCTTCTGGTATTAATCAAGGACTGTCATCTTACTTCACTGGAACGGATCAGTTTCGGGTGTTGATCCAAGAAACTCAATCCACTATTGAGAGACTCCGGCTCTAGTGTCGTCCGCACATTCAACACCGTAATTCAGCATACGTAATCGCTTACTGGGTCGTGGCAGTTGAAACCACACTATCATACATAGACACTTGTTGGATCTTCAGAAAATCCTGAAAAACGTAAAGCAACAGACATGAGCGAACCGTACTCAACGTACCTATTTAATCAAAGTCTTTACTTCCTCCAAATGCTCAGATATTTAAGGTTAATCCAAACCATGAAGGTTGGTTACCTCTATCTTAGAGTCGCTTTAGTTTCTTAGTGTGAGCACTAGATCCTTAACTCGAATAGTTCCTGGATTCAGTTCTGTAGCCAAGGTTAGACAGATCTCCATTATTTACCCTTCCTTCTAACGTAGAAAATAAGGGATAGGCGATGAAGTCAAAACCCAGACCGACTGATATCTGTTCTGAAAACTATACGACAGTCGAAGCTTGTTGTGGTTGTGCAATCACTTAGCAACAGCGGACATGACGTCATGCCTACCCAGAAGCCTCTTGCCATTCACAACAATTCAGCGACTTACCAAGTTCTGATACGGAATAACAGCAAATAACTAATAATACAAAGTTATCAATACCACAAACCAACTCCAGATATGTAAACTGATTGATTTGAAGAGGTTTAAAAGGCCACTTCGAAGCATTCTGCGAGAAATGTCAGCCAAAAGTGCATTCCGATCCGGAGCTCCTTTCGCCGTCTTCCTTCGCAAGGATCGTAGGCAAACAGATTCGCATTATCCAGCTGCTGGCCTTACTTACCTACATCACAGACACTATGAACGCAAATATTCAATTAAAAATCCCTATTAAAACTCACCCATGATAAATAAAAAAGAGAATAAGGAATCTTGTCTGTATAACGGTCAATTGGCGAGACACAAGGAAAAACGCCTGCCTCCAAGACCGGACTGTAGAGAAGTGACGCACACAAACACGTCCCCTAACTACAGCAGTTAGCGTACGAATCCCGCTCACAAATGCAGTGCAGCGGTCAGACAATTTATTTAGAATAGGCGTAGAAAATGTGTCCTAACATGTAATTCGACACTCAAAGCCTAAAAGAGTCATTATCAAAGGGTTTTATAGAGATTTTTCCTATCAGGACTCCCCCACAACGAACGAACTATCTAACTATGCTTGGCTTATACTAATACATAGTTACGATGACGAGTTTGGAGGTTTCAGCCTGTGGACCTTCCTACTGCGGCGGATGTGTGGATGCTGTCATGCGACAGTTGTCTTCCTGCAAAAGGAACAGGGTAATCATGTCATAGGAATGTGTGTGAAATTGTAAGTGGAGCCTCACGAGGATTCTATCCGTCATTTGTTTAGAAACGAAGATCCTCCTGGGTCACCACAAATTGTCCTAGCCAACAGACCTCTGATGATGCTGCCATCGGCCTGGCAAGTCGATAATTGATTTCTTTTTCGCTAACGAGAATTACAGTGAGATAACAAACACTAATAATGAGAAACTGGTTGCCGAAATTATTATCAAATTCAGTTTTTAATAAATACAACAACACTAAGACAGCCCCCTCCCTCCCTTTTCCCTAATCTAAAAACATAAGACAATCCCGATCAGTATAAAAGCATATCTCATACAAAGCATATTCATTCCACCACTAACCTACCAGTGCCAGACACGGTCACTGACAACAAATCATACAAGAAATTAGGCGAAAGGAGAGGCAAAATAAGGTCAAAAGTACCATCTTAGGATTAATATAAAGACGTTATAAAAACACGTTCAGCAATTTATTGTTGGTGCGGGACAGGCACTTTACTTCCTGTTACAATAAGCTGGACAAACATGCGACAAGATAAACGAGTTTGATAATGTATAATGCGTTGGGTAATTGACACCATTATATCATCAAGTCGAAGAAAAATACTCTGTGAAAATTTTATGAGACAAGTAACACTTTTCTTAGTGAATGTTGGAAAATATTCATGATGGGGTAATAAAAGATAAAAGAACAGCACGGGGCTATGTTTAGAACACAGCCTGCAAATTGATATAATTTGTAAGGGAATCATGAGTTAATTTATATAGTACATGCAATATTAAACTCTTTCGATAACAGAGAAGATTATAGTTAGTTATAAATCAATACATAAACTAGTAAATGAAGAAGGAAAAAACTAACCTTTCTTAGAAAGAGTTAGGTTCTGCATTCAAGCCCCTCTAACCTGCGTAATGTGTTATGCGGGTAAGCCGTTTGCCTGTGAAAGGGGTGGGGGAAAGGGAAGGGGGGAACACATACACACATACATGAGCGTGTATTTGTGGTTAACCATTTGTCCGAGAAAGACATATTAGACATGATCAAGTGAACATTGCTATGTGTAAGCCAGTTGCCTGAAAATGATTAAGTGAACATTGCTATATGGCATGCCAGTTGCACGAAAATTATCAAGTGAACATTGCTATATGGTAAGCCAGTTGCACGAAACAAATCAAGTGAACATTGCTATAAGTAAGCAGGTTGCCCGAAAATGATCAAGAGAACTTTGCTATATGGTGAGCCAGTTGCCTGAAAATGATCAAGTGAGCATTGCTATATTGAAAGCCAGGTGCCCGAAAATTAGCAAATGAACATTGCTATATGGTTAGCCAGTTGCCTGAAAATGATCAAGTTGTCACATATCACTCCTGTCGCGTGCCTAATGTAAGGATTTCTCCTTCAGAACCAACAGCACTCAGAGATAATTATGTTGAGTCGTTTGGCTCGTATTGGTCTAAGGGATTCCCCGTGGCCAATATACGCTCAACTTATCTCTGGAGTAGGGCAACTCAAGTATTGGCACTACAAAATATGTCAGTATGTGAATACAATATTTCTAGGCACACTTGGCTGGACACCCCCACTACTTACTAAAGAAAGCCCCCAGGTTATGATAGTTCATTATCATAACCATGTTAACACATATAATGAAGATACATACACATACAACTGCTAAACACTTAAGAAGGTGACATAGAGAAACCTAAGTCAGCCATGAAAATGAATGCATGTATTTAGTATAATGTATGTACATATAATATTGAAGTGAATTCCAGCTATCAGTGAAAGAATCTCAGCAACTAATGTCTAGATCCCAAGAAAACTATACAGACAGCCGGTCCTGGAGGTGACTATATGTCATCATTGGAAACAAATGAGCTGTTAGGAAAAAAACAGCACATGAAGCATCAGACTTAGCTTCTATCCTTTCTGTCTATGATGCCTCCTTCAGCTCCGGATGATTCGACTGTCTCTGACTCTGGGAATTCTGCTCCACTGGATCAAATAGTCAGAGAGTACCTCACCATAGAAAACACAATACTGCACTGGTACTTAGCAAGTCTCTATCACCAAGTAGAATACACATTGTTTTTGAGTTACCCTAAGCTCTAGCACTGGTAGGCTGTTTGAGGTACCATCTCCCACATGTTGGAGATGTCAGGAACCTTCACAGGTGTTAGCTGGTGGGTACAGTTAGTTTAGGGTTGTTTGATTGCTTGATGGGTGTTGGTTGGACTGTG
>CAJHNH020002113.1:0-31258 GCA_905116865.2 Candidula unifasciata
TTTTGCGTTAGCCTTCATCTGGGGTACTTGGTAACAAATGTCCACTAATTTTTTACTGACTTCCATTTTTGGCGCTAAGTTTTTGATTACCTGGCCTAAAGCTTTTCTGCAAGTGGACAATACGTGCACGAGCGTCTGCTTAGCTCTGCACAATGGGCATGTCGGGTCAGTTGTCACATGCCACTTTACCATCGCATGCCACTTTACCATGTTGACGCCAGACGGTAACGCATTGTATGCAGATCTTACAATAAAGCTCAGCCGCAGCGGGGCCATTCGCCAGATCTCACCCTATGTGAGTATTCGTGGCAAGGCGCTAACGAGGCCGATCCACTGGCCCTGCTGCGACTGCTAGGCTGCTTTTTGGACCCGAGTCTCGTTTTCTGCGTCATTTATTTGCTGTATTACCATGTCTCTGCGCTCTTTGGTTGTGGCTTTGGACCACTAACTGACTTTCCCTTGCCCTAGGCCACGTCTGTCAGTTTGTATGTACCCCATGACTTGTTTAAATTTTAGTGCATCTTGTGCAGATTCTATTGCATTTAGAACCTTCCGTTTCGTACCTGTCTTAAGAGCGGGCTGGACAGCTGCCACCAGTGGCTCTAATGACTCGCACACCATCATCGCGTGTCTTACCTTGTCGACTTTAAACTCTTTGGTTATTGACTTGAACGAAAGCACCAGCTTAGCCTGCTCACAATACAGAGCCATGTCGGTCAGACAAGATGGTGTCCCAAGCCATTTTTTTCATGGCTGTGTTAATTTTCCTCTCTATCGTTTCCACTGCAGTCACGTTAATTCGTACAGGGGCAGCGGTCAGAGAAGCTTTGGAATCAACTTAAGCTGGAGACACTAGACCTTGAACTTCCCGGTCAACCTGCATTGGTCGATCGCCTGCAGGCTGTAGTCAATGACTCATGTATTCGCCGGACTTCGGCTCTATCGGATAACTTTGAATAGTAGACGCGGTTGATGCTCTTCCCTGGTTCCTCCAGAACCGTGGGGTTCCGATTCTTTGCCACCATAAAACTGACTACCGCCACCTTACCTTTAAGGATTGACAGACTCCTCGACTTCTACGGTTTGAATTGCATACCGCTCCATTGGACCACCTCGTCCAATCTTTTCAGAATCGTGCGAGCAGATTCCTCACTGCCCGTGATTATAGTCCTGTCCTCCATAAATGCACCTAGTGGCGGCATCCAGTGGTCCCCAATCTGAAGGCAGTAGCCGGCAGACCCCGGCAGACCTGCCTGGCCGTAACGAACAGTGTCGGCGAGATTATACATCCCATTGCTATCCCAACCTAGAGCTCAGTCCATCTCGTAGTAAACGTCGGGGTAGAGAAGCGTATGGTAAACTTTGAGAAAAATTGCTTGATCATTTCGGTGATCTGTGTGGGTACGTGGAACATGCAAATGGCCTGCCACAATAGCTTATATTTTGTCGTCCTTCTGCGTTGGTGAGGTCCAAGCATATCAAGTGAAATTGGGTTCTCCCTGTATTAACTCTCTGAATAGACTTCCAGATCATGGTCGCGTGTTTAAGGCACCCGGAAACGCCCCGAATTCCATATTGCTAAACAGTCGTGTCGATGTATTTGTTCACCATCAAATACTGTGTGAGCTTGCGGGTCATAAACGAGAAAAATATTTTGCCTTCAACATTCTAGTGCGAGACAGGTCTGAATTGGGACAGACTCGAGGAGTCTAAGCCTCCCTTAGGATTGTAGACCACGTTGGCTCTCTGCCACTGAGTTCATATGAGCTTGCGGCTCCACGCTAATCTTAGCAAGCTGTGAAGCAATCGGAGGACGTTCGGGCAGTGTTTGTACACGACGTATTGTACACCGTTGGGCCCTGGGTCGGACTTGCTGCTAGCTCTCTTTACAACTTCTTTGACCTCAGACCAAGAGGGAGGCATCGGTTTAAGCGGTACCTTCGGCAACACTGGCTGTTTCAGGCCGTTGGTGATCTCTGGGATGTCATCGAGAGGTTCATTTCTTGTCCGATCGGAGTTCATCTTCAGTAGATGTGACTCCAGCTACTCTTTACCGACCACCAGTCCCAGACTTGGGTTTCTCGAACAGTCCTCGGGCAAACTGAAACGGGTCCCTAGGGAACATCTCTCGCTCCTTTTAGTTCTCCGTCTGTTCTTATAGAACCTCTCAGCGCGACAGAGGGCACTGTGTCTGCTCTTCAAGTGTAGCCAGACCTCCTACAAACCCGCCCGTTCGCTGCCTGTGGCGGCTTTGAACCGTTTTCTGAGTGCATTCTTGTCTGATCGGCACTTCTCAATGTTCCTGTCTCCTGGTTTTTCCTCACTTCATTCAGAGGAATGGCAAGACGGACATATAGCCGGATTGTGACCGGTACTATCAGCATTAGAACTTTCCGCTGGCTGTTGAAGATGAGGACGGAGCGTGCATGGGAATTTCCCGAGTGTTGTGATGTCAATTCTTGACTCAATTGAAATCAACTCACCTAGACACTTTTTCTTACATTCATCATTAATTTTCTCACACAGTTCAAAGTGTCTTACACTTTGACACCCTATCGCTTGCGGATGGAAACTTGACCTTCGTCCGCACTTCGTCAGAGATGTTCAAATGTGATAAACGTCTAGGGCCTCTCCGGGCGAGTGGGGTTCACCCTGCCCGTCGTTCTCTGACGACTCATCAAGTACAGGAGTAGTTATGCGCCGACGCTTACTAAGTGGCACACACTCGCATCTCATCCTTCCAGGATGCGTTCTCAGGCCATGCAACCTAGTTGCTTTTTCCACATGTAGACTGCCAACCTAGACGTTGAGCAGAATTCTCGGTCCGTGGGCTAGCGGGGTCGTCACCGTTAGTATCAATAGGGTATGCTTTATTATTCTCCCTCTCTTTCGAGGGACCCTGAGGGCATATTTCACTATTGGTTTGCTGTTTAAGTAAGGCTGGCACATGCGACATTTAAAGAAGTCTATGCTATGTCAGATTTAGGTAAAGCTAGCACTTGCCACATAAAAAAGGCTAGCACATACCACATTTAAAGGTTTGACCACACCAGGTTTGAGAAAGGCGAAGACTCGCAGATTTAAGGAAGGCCAGCATATGCAAGATTTAAAGAGAACTAGCGCACGCCTGATGTAATCAAGGTAAAGAAAGGCATGACAGATTACCAAAGGCTAAAGCTGATTTTAGGAAGGTTAGTATATGATGATTTGATGAAGACCAGCACACGCTAGATGCACGGAAGGCTAGGAGCACACGAGGATTTGAGGAAGGCTAGCACACGAAGAACTTAGGAAGGCTAGCACACGAAGATTTGAGGAGGGCGAGCACACGAAGATTTGAGGAAGGCTAGCACGCGAAGATTTGAGGAAGGCTAGCACACGAAGATTTGAGGAAGGCTAGCACACGAAGATTTGAGGAGGGCTAGCACACGAAGATTTGAGGAAGGCTAGCACACGACAGCAGGAACACGCCAGATTTACTGGAGGCTAGGACTTGCAAGGTTTAACGAAATTGAAAGTATACAGATTTAAGGAAGGCTAACAAACGTCAGAAATCCAACAGTTACTGCGGAGGAACGAAACTCCGACTCTACAAGAGCATCATTTTGCCAGTTCTTTTTTATGGAGCGGAATGCTGGAGACTGACCAAAAAGGATGCAGACAAGCTGTTGACCTTCCACCACACATGTCTACTTAGAATTATTAAAATTTTCTGGCCAGATACAATCTCAAACACTAAACTATTTCAAGTCACAAACCAAGAAATTTTAGACAGTATATTAACCAAGATGGAAGATGGAAATGGCTTGGCCACGTTACGAGAATAAATCCTGATATACCTGCCAAAACAGCTCTCACATGGACACCAGAGGGAAAGAGAAAACAGGGGCACCCAAAAAAGAACATGGAGACAAACGATGGAAAGTGACCTGAATGCGGCATCTCTGACACGGAAAACTGAACTGAAGATTGCACAGGACAGGAAAGCATGGAAAGTCCTCTCCAAAGCCTCATGTGCCGCTAGGCATAACGAGAACTGATGATGATGATGATGAACATACGTCAGATGTAACGAAGGATAGTAAGCAAAGTTAAAGACCTTTTCCTCACTTTTAGGCGTATTAGGCATATAGGGCTAGATACATATTTTATAAACCAGCCGGCACTTGATGGGTGATATAATTAACATCATACGGCCGCCTGCACTTCTCTGGATTTGGCCTGGAATCCATTTAAAGTTGGGTCGACCTGGGAACCAAAATCATTGAAAACAAAGATCTGGCTCCAAAAGGATCGGAATCCACCACTTTCGGATCATCAGGCGATGGTCTAGCCATTACACTCAGGCTGCTTCTATATGACAAGCATACTACAGATTTTTTTTTTTTTAAACTAGGAGACTCTAAATTAAAGAAAGGTAAAGACACGCAAATTCAAAGAAGGTTATAACGCTCAGATTTAATATAAGTCATAAGGATTAGACACAAAGATTTAAGAAATGTTTACCACTTACAGAATGACCAGTAAACTCACTATAAGTTGTTTAGTGTTGACCCAGTTAAAGTTGTTTACAGATGAAGACCATAACCGCGGCGGTGCAGTGGCTGAACACTTGGCTGCCGACCTGAATGTCTGAATGTCGTGGGTTCGAGTAGAAACAGCAAAATGAGTATAAATAATATTGACTCACAGGCGAATCCAGCACAAAACGTGTACTAGGAAATACAGAGAAAGGAAAAGAGATCCGAATGATATTGATCATATCATTTGTTGAGTGAATACTGGCCTTAAAAAATGAGTCTGCAACATTTACCCACTGCACCAATAGCGTGAAAAGAGACGTTTACGCCCCTAATCACTTACCGATAAGGTTTATCGCTAGGACGCGCTCTCTCTCTCTCTCTCTCTCTCTCCCTCTCTCTCTCTCTCTCTCTCTCTCTCTCTCTCTATCTCTCTCATTTTTTCTCTTACTCTCTATTTCTATCTCTCTATCTATCTCTCTCTTTGTGTGTGTCTGTCTCTGTGTGTGTGTGTGTTGTATTTGTTTAGTGGAACTATATACTTGGTGCTTTCCCTATTACTGGATGAGTACATTTGTACTAAAGCAAGGGAAAATGAAAACATAGAAAGGGTGGATAGGAGAAGGCGGAGATGGCTTGGGTATGTTTGCAGAATGCCTCGTGACATTTTGGCAAGGACAGGCTTTCATGTGAACGGCAGATGGGGAAGAGAAACGATGGCGTCCTAAGGGTACCTGGAGAAGGACAGTAGAATATATAGTAACATGGGGTACCATAGGCAGAAAAGCTGCGGACCGGCAACAATGGAGGTCACTTATGCATGTCTTGTGTCCACAGCGACATGAAGATGATATATTTAAATAGACTATGTTTTTTTTTATTACTTGTATCACTGATAACGCCTTGATGTACACACGAATGGTGTTCCGCAGAGGATGATGTGTACTTCGCGGAAGAGGCATTGCTGAGCGAATATGTCCTCAACCCGATAGGGATCATCTATACTGGCTGCGTCGACAATATTGACCGCAAGTACTGGTACTATGGTCAGGTAAACACTTCGCAAATCTGTTAACTGTTTTGACACTTTTACATATCTTCGCCCTTTCATCTGCCACAACTCCCGTAAATTGTCGTTGTGACTGTGTGTTATGAAATACCTAACTCTCGTATGTCGCCACTAACTCTGAAGAGAAAATTACATGGGGTTCAGTGCAAAACGGACTGGACGTTGCTTAGTATATAAAAAGCCACAAACGATGCCACGACGCCTAGTTTTAGTTGACTGCCTTTACGAGCAAAGTGACAAGCTTATCGTTGGTTAATCGGACATGTGTTAGACTTTGGCATTTTGCAGAGAGACACTGGCCAACATTTATCAGACACTGTGGTTTTAAGGAGTAAGAAGCATTTTTCCTCTAGGGACTAGGACCAGTCTCGTTGCGTCCACAGCCAACTCAAAGCCCTTTCAGCCGTTTCACCCAGTTGTTTCAGTTCCCGTTTCTGTTCTTTTCCTCGCTAGCCCAGGTGCTTTGGTACATTGTATGTGGAGCTGGGGAGAAGTCCTCTTGAGCCTACCTCGACGGCGAAGAGTTTTACTTGTACGCCTTATCACTGGCCACCAGTTCCCGGTATTTATCGAGCTTTGTACAGTTTTTTTTTTTTCATCCTCGACTCGTACGGCACGCTCCGCTCTATTAGGATAAGCTGGCGTTCTGCCTCAGAGTGCAGAACTATGTCTGGTTTCAGACCAGTCTTTCGGATTGATTCGTGGTATTTCTCGAAACCAGTCCATGGAACAATAAAGTATTGATGGAGAGCATTACGTGACATTACCTTTAGGAATCTGTCTAGCTCCTTGAGGTAGCGCATGGGGGGAGGGGGAAGGGGAGTGTCAGGATTGACCCTCGCGTTGGCCCTCGAACTGGCTTATTCACAATGTCAGCTCTTTCAGGACTTTACTGTGGCGCCATGTATATCGTCCCTGGCCTTGGGTTTTTCTGCAAGCGGACAATACGTCTGCTTAGCTCTGCTTGGGGACGGTGGTCGCATGTCATTTGGGATAACACGTCGACGGCTGATCTTATAACAAGGCTCAGTCGCGGTGGGGCTATTCGCCAGATTTCACTCCATATAAGTGTTCGTGGCAAGAGGCTCTCGAGACCGATCCACTGGCCTTGCTGCGACTTTCAGGCTGCTTTTGTGGACTTGAATCTCGTTATCGGAGTCCTGTCGTCTGTTTTTCATGTTTTCATGTCTCTGCTTTCTATTGCCGAAGTATTGGACCACGGCGTGACTTTTCCTTGCTCTAAGCACTTCCATTTCCTACCTGTCCTTAGAGCAGGCTGGACAGCGGCCACAGTGGGGTCTGAAGATTCGCTCAGCATAATCGCAAGTCTTACCTTGCCGACTGTAAGCTCTTTGGTTATTAACTTAAACTGAAGAACCAGCCTAGCCTGTTTATAAAATAAAGCCAGTCAGACAAGGCCTCCCCCTGGACCACTTTCTCGTGGCTTTGTTAATTGTCCGCTCCATTGCCACCACTGCGTTTGTAGTTAAAATAGATTGACAATGCATGCTAAGAAAGGTGGAGAAAGGCATGTCCCGTTCTGAGTAGCAAGCAGAGGTCCCTGGTACTTAGCGACCTTTGGATGCTTTCTCGACCTATGCACGCGTGTTGTGAAATAAACAGGCAGGCAGACTAGAGCTGCACGACTTGATGCATTACACATAAGATGTGGTCCAGGCGTTTTTTGGAGCAAGTGAACAATACAGCTGCGCGAATAGATCATTACTGTATGGAAAGAATAGTGCATGGGGGGGGGGGGTGGGGGGGGGGGGGGGGTTAATGCCCAGGTGGCCTGGCTAATATTCTACACTCACATACAAGGCAAGGCGGATATACAATCAAACTTCTTTTGATACCATTACAGACACTTAACACTCAGATGAAAGGCAAGACAGACCTACAGTCAAACTGCTTTTGCTACTGTCAGCACTAGGACTATTCACTGGTGCCTAAAGATAAATACTGAGTACGTTTAGGAATGTCCTAGTTGTTAAGATGTCAGTCAACTAACTAATCAAAGCAAAGTGAAGCTAATAATGACAGCAAATGATACCCGTAATTACAAAGAGCTTTCATTTGAAACACGTTCTTGCCATATCGCACACATTTACATGCGTTGAATATGATCGTCTCATGGTCATATGACAAGTACTAACTAGTGAATCAAACAGCCCTTGCTTTTCGTCCCGTAAAGCATAGCTCTGTTTCTGACCGTAGAGAAAATGGCCATCTTGATCCTAAGGAGCTCAAAGAGCGGGATTTCGTTTCTTTCATTTGAAGGATGTTGACTAGTAAACATTTATCGACGAATTCAGGCAGAGGTCGATAACAAATATTTGTTTGAGACACTGGGGACAGACTGATCACAAATGTATGGGAAATGATGTGAGTTCACCACAGATCGTGTATTCTTCTTTTTTTTTCTTTCGCTTGAAATAGATTACATCTGCAATGTTCTAGTATGACCTTCTTTTTTTTTTTTAAATTGCTCAGCTACCAGTAAAGTTTGGTTCCACTGCTGTTTTTCTTGGCCACAAGTATTGCCTTGCTATGTTGTATTTGGGACAGTCTTGGAGGATGTCACCCGTTGTCTCAGGTGACAATCCACATGTACACATGGCTGATACGCCACTCAAATTATGTGCACATGTGGCTATGAAGTCAATTGTGCCTTTTTTTAAAGGATATATTTATTGACTTGCTCAGGTGTGTAAAAAATATGGTAATCGTCTTGTGTCGGTTTTGGTGGCTTTCTGACTGATTTCTGATCAGGCTACATGCCTCGATACCCAGCTGATTATCACCTTTTCTGTGTTCACCAATGGAGCTGGGTTCTTGGACACCAGGCAGCCTGCAGGGTCCGTCAGTGCCATGGGTTCTTGGACACCAGGCAGCCTGCAGGGTCCGTCAGTGCCATGGGTTCTTGGACACCAGGCAGCCTGCAGGGTCCGTCAGTGCCAGACATGGCTTCCGGTTCCTGACTGCCTGCAGGGTCCGTCAGTGCCATACATGGCTTCCGGTTCCTGACAGCCTGCAGGGTCCGTCAGTGCCATACATGGCTTCCGGTTCCTGACAGCCTGCAGGGTCCGTCAGTGCCATACATGGCTTCCGGTTCCTGACTGCCTGCAGGGTCCGTCAGTGCCATACATGGCTTCCGGTTCCTCAGTGTCTGCAGAGGAATGCTGAGATATGTCTTTGTTTTTGGGCTCTGACAGTTTGAGAAATTGGTATCCGAGTTGCCTGTTTTAAAAAGGCGATGGACCTTGGATGTCGTTTCCAGTGCTTAGCAGTCAGTGACACATTCTTCACTCTCAGTCGCCTGTTGACGGATTACATGGCACTTAATGAGATGAAGAAGCAAAGGTCAGACGCGGACTAACTGGCCGTGGGCACAGCGGGCGAGGCGGGATTTCAGGGTGGGATCTGAAATCCTTATAAAATACCTTATTTTCTCGGAGAGGTACTTGCCAAGCGGGTCGGGGCGCTATAACCCTTTTCCCCGAGTAGATGGAACCTGTTAGCTCTGGACAGCAGTCCATCTAGGAGACAGCAAACTCTTAATATAAACCCCCAAGTTCAAGATAGGCCAACGTCCCGAGGAACTGGATGGCCACGGGTGAGCTTGTCGTGAACGTTGGACGTCTTGCGGGCGTGCGGGGCAGCACCAGGTATACGGGACATCCATTGCCTCTTCCCTAGCAGGCAGGCAATACTAGGGTGACCGGTCATTTTCTGCAGTACTCTATTTTTTCGCATTTGGATCTAAAAAATATACATAGGAAACGTCGCCGGAGCTACGGAGCACGTGCTCTGCGCTTTGTCAATTTTTCAGCAGTTCGTGAAGATAGTGAGGAGGAGACGACGAGGGAATGGGGAGAGAAGAAGGCATAGGAATAGGTGGGCAGGTGCTAGGAGAACAAGACAAAAAGCGGAGGGACTGAGCTTTAATAACGTAAGAGAAGGATACTGGAACTGTCGGAGTGCTAGGCAGAGAGGTCCTGTACTGGAGAGGTTGATTTTTGATTTTGATGTCATCATGCTTTAGGAGCTAAATACAGACATATATCATTGCCCTGGGTACGTCAGTTATATAAACCCTGTTGTACAGGAGAGACATGGACAAGGTGAGGGAGTGAAGCATGTGGTGCATGACTTGAGCCAGTGGAACCACAGTGGAAGAGATGTTCAAGGGATACAGGTGGAAATTGGTGGCTTAAGTTGGAACCTCATAAATATATGTGCCTCGGTAGACTGTTTTGTCAGAAGTGAACAATGGGGCTGGCTTAAGGAGTTCCACGTGATTGGTTACTCATATGTGGGGATTTCAACGCGAGGAACAGAGAATGGGACAGCAGTGGAGAAAACCGACAGGCAATTGCTCTTGAAGAGGCCATGGCTGACTCCTATATGGTCTGCATCAATGATGGGAGGCCGACATAACATGAGGTCTTGGGATGCAGACACAGCCTTTGACTTTACATTTGTCTCTCAGTCGTCGGTTTTAGATGTTAAATGGACTGTCCTGAATGACCATGGGAGTGATCGCCTACCATGTTCAGTCTTGATTTTTAAACACAGTAAGGTTAAGGTTGGGAGAGCACGCAAGACCTTCCAGTAAAAGTGGACCAACAACCTACTTGGACGCCTCAGACAGGGAGCATGCAAAAGAACTGCCAGAACCAATTTTCTACAGCGCCCATGGTGGACTCCAGAAGTAGAACAGGCGTGGAAGGCAAAGAGAGCCACAGTGAAGCAGCTAAAGAAAGTACGACAGACACCCTCAAGCTCACGAGAGGAAGTGAAGATGGCGAAGAATGTGAAAAAATATAAGGTGGAGGTTTTCAAGCGCTGTGCTGCAGAGGCCAAAAGAGCAAAGTGATGAACTTTTGTGAATGATATGGAAGGCGATAAAACATTGGGAAAATTATGAAAACTGCAAAGGCAGATGCAAAGAAAAGATCGGCCTATGACAGTCGGAACAATTTGTAGAGACGATGGTGTGCGTGTGACAACAGAACAGGAGAATCGGGAGGCTTTTCTCCATAGGTTTAAAGCTCAGACAGATAATAATGATGTAGACATCAGGGATGCAGTTAGAAAGGAGTTAGCTGGCACCTTGAAGAATGTGCATAATGAAGACATGATACAAGTGGAAGATATCAAACAAATTTTGAAAAAAAGCAAAAGAAGCTGCACCAGGGCCTGATGGAGTCAGGTATGGTCACATGAAGGCTTTGAGCGATGTAGAGCTGGCAGAGATGGCTGACTGTTTTAACCAGAGCATTAAGACAGCATCGGTACCGCGGGACTGGGTGCACAAGTATCTAATCCCACTACCAACAACTTTTAAAGATCATTCTAAGCTCAGTGGTACAGAATCATCACCTTAAGACATCTTAATGACTGCACTGAAGGAGAAGGAGGTCAGTCCATGGCTGGTGAATTGGGTTGCAGCTGTCCTGTATTAACGTCGGGTTGCTCTCCACTGGGCTCATGGACCTCAGAACCACGCACTGCCACATGGATCCGCCATCTCGCTTGTGCTCTTCAGCGTGTATACTAGCAAGATTACAAGCCTAGAAGCATCAGGAGTTGGAAGGATACTGACTTTTGCGGATGATATACTTGCATAAAGGCAGGGGGAAGAGATGGAACACACAACCCGGAAGCTACAAGCGACAGTATACAAAGTGACTGAGTGGTACAGCAATGAGAGCTGTCGTCCACCCAACCGGAAAAGGCGATTGTTTTGTGATGTTCTCTGGACAACAGAATCGTTAAAGCTAATGTCCCAGGTCTCACAATAGATGGTAGAAACGTCAACAGAGAGAGCAAACTGAAGTATTTTGGAATTACATTTGACAGGAGCCTGTCATTTAAGGACCATGTGGAGAGTGTTGTGACGAGATGCCTGTCGCATGCGGATATGCACTAGGACGCACCAGTACCGAGTGAGCAAATAGGACGTCAAAATAACACGTTATGTTGTTAAGGGATTGTATTCTAGGAGATGAAAGTCGAAGTTTGACCAAGGCCGACGTGTGGTCCGGTCTTGGTGTGGATCCTTGAGAATGCTATACCCCGGGATGCCACAGAAAGTATTCGTTGTATAAAGTTGCATCTTTAGGGACGCTCTTTCCCGGGACTCCACTAGAAACCTCGGCGGAAAGATGGTACATTGTCTATTGAGCTCAGCAGGAAGCCAGTATACTTAAGGCCAGACTATTAAGAGGGATACTGCCTTGTACAGACTGAAGAGGAGATCGATGTGACTGTCCGGACTTCCAAGGTCGGACTGCGAACTGTCGTTTGAAATGAAGATGTCAGTTGATGTACGAGCGGCTGCTTGTGTTGGCCCGCTGATGTTTGGGTGAGCCTGGAGTTCGATTCATTGCACATTTTCTCATTTTTGTTGATCAAGTGTGTATGTCAATACACCAATGTTACCTATATAAGAGCGTTCATCGTTCAACTGCGTTTGAAAGCCTTTAACATTCATCATGTTATGTCACACTTGGCCGGTGGCATTGTAATTTGTTTGATGCTGCATTTGTTACGTTAACGACGCCCTTTTTCGTCCTTGGTACGCACATCACAATAGGAACCTACGCCTCACAATGAAGCCACGACAGGTCACAATGCCAAAAAGGACTTAGTGCACTTAAGACTATGGCTGAAATTGACATAGAGCAGAGAATGCTTTTCCTACTATATCAGCACCTGATTCTGTCAGTGGTTGATTATGGCCTGGGACTGCGCACCGTCTCAAAGAGTCAGATGAACAAACTTGAGCGCATACAGAACGCGGCTATGCGGGTCATTCTGGGCTGCACCAGAGACACCCCAGTTGTGTGTATGGGATACATCCTTGGTTTGCCGAAGGTTGCAGGTAGACACAAGGCGCTGCAGGCGAAGTCATATCTCAGGGTAGCTGCAGACACAGACCACCCTCTGCATGAAGCTCTGGGTGCAGTGAAGGGTCAGCGGCTGATAAGAGGGAGGTCATGGATGGCTCAAGCAGAAGACACAATCAGACAGGTTTGCATCCTTGAGAACATTAGGCGAGGAGAGGAGTGGGTCAAAGTGTCACCTGAACAGTCAGACTTGTGTAGAGTCATAATCACGCTGAGCCGGGAATGCAGAGACTGGCCAGCAGGTGCCACAGAGGTGGCAATTCGGCAATTAATTCAAGATAACGCTCGCTCAGAGGATTTGATCATTTACATAGACGGTTCAGTGTCAATAGGCCAAAAAAAAAGTGCTTAGGGCTTCTTAGCAAAAGGTAATGGTCGAAGTTTAGTGTCGGAGAGCCTAGCATATGATACCACAATATGCAGCTAAAGAATGGAGGTGGAGGCGATCACTGCAGCTTTCCGTTGGCTAGAGAATACGACACACACACACACACATCGTGATTTTAACTGACTCAGAAAGCATGCTGAGGAAGATCAGAACAGGTATGCTTCGTGCAGAGTGGCATGCTTCGCTGCGGAGGACACGTGTGAGGAGTATTGTCGAGATTTTTTCACCGGGTTACGCTGGTGGTTCGGGAAATGAACTGGGAGACAGACTGGCTGGCTCTGCACAACTTGGTGGAATACTGATACATGATAAAGCAGGCGTGGTTAGTTCCTTGTGGGAGAGCGTGTACAGTTCGGAGGAGCAGATCGATCACCACAGTCTGGTGAGGCTGATGCATGGGGGTGGGGGGTGATAAGAGGCCATCGCAGATGCTCGAGGCTCAGAGGGAAGGCAAGACGGACGTTTAATCAGGATGCTACTGCACCATTAATATCGGAGCTCTTCGCTGGCTGCTGAAGATGGGGACGGAGTGTTTATGGGAATGCCCCGAGTGCTATGATGTCGGTTCTTGGATCAAATCAAATGAAATCTGTTTGATCTGATTATTCTCTTTTTCTGTTAATAAGGGACTAGTACGTCATGTTGTTCGTCATTTTCACCTTATTTAACTGGTTTATCAGCTCTCTCATTTTCAGGAACTCCATATTGGGATGGTATCCATTGCATAGTTACCTTACACTGTTTGTCTAGTTTGCAGAGTAGTGTCCATATTTTAAAAAAAGTTAGTTGCTTATCCTTTACACGGCATTGCAAAACCAATCCCATAATTTTGTAATTTTTTTTTTTTTGGGGGGGAGCCCTTTTTTTCGGGGAAGATTTACGTCAAGTAGTTTTGTTATTGCTTTCTGGACGGTCATCTTCTAGATGCCACTATCGAAACCAACGCAAGGCGCAAAGCCCGCAGCTGGGATCGAACCCGGCACCCCAGAATCACGTTTGCAACGCCTATGCCAACAGATGCCGACTGTGTCCTTTACACGGTAATTGTCTCAATTATAGCTCTTGAAGTAGAGTACCGTTCTTGCATGTGTCAGTCAAAGCACGAAACACGGATCTCATCTATATTGCAGTCTCACTCAGTACTTGCATCTGTCAGTCAAAGCACGAAATACGGATCTCATATATATTGCAGTCTCACTCAGTACTTGCATCTGTCAGTCAAAGCACGAAACACGGATCTCATATATATTACAGTCTCACTCAGTACTTGCATCTGTCAGTCAAAGCACGAAATACGGATCTCATATATATTGCAGTCTCACTCAGTTCTTGCATTATTACAGTTTGATTCATCGATTCTGGACATAACCCTAGATGTCCTAGAGATTGCTGGTATGAGCTGGCCTCAACGTGGCTCACCAGTCACAGTGGCTAGAAGCATCGCAGCAGTGGTGAGTACTCAGCTCGCTGACCACAGTAAGTCAGTATTAGTTTGTGACCGTTTTGTGGCTGGCGCCAGCTATTGATGACGTCAACAGGAGTGGCTGCAGAAAAGGCAGATATGGAGAATTACTGTGTACAACATTACAAGCATCTAGTGTCCAGGCAGCGTCACATACACAAATATCTCAAGCTAGTATCCAGACATGATCACATATTTATAGCTGCTGTCTAGACACAAAGATATATATTTTTAAATAGTAAATATCTAGACACACACAAACACACACACACACACACACACACACACATATATATATATATATATATATATATATATATATATATATATATATATATATATATATATTAGGGCTGCACCGAAAAGTGATTTTCACTATTCGGCCGAATACGAATAGCTGGACCAACTATTCGGCCGAATACGAATACGAATAGTGAATCATCATCATCAGGTGCTTTTCCGACTGGCTTTGACGATTATGCCTCGCCACAATCTGCGATCCCCTGCAGTATGTATTAGTTTGTGTGCTGACATACCTCCATGCCATGCAACAAGACTGTCAATAATCTTCTCTCGTTGTCTTCCTCTATCCCTTCTTCCACAGATCTTTCCAGTGGTCACCACATGTTTCATTTTCCCTCATCTTATAACATAGCCGAAAAATGATGACATGACTGTCTCCTTCTAATATCTGTGAGTAGTTGTCTTCGGGCTCCTGCCTCTATCAAAACCTCTTGATTGCTTTTTTTTTTTTTTTTTTTTTTCTGTTCAATCTATTTTAAGCACTGTTTTATAAAACCACATCTCTGAGGTCTCAAGAAATTGTTTGGCCTGCCTACCGTTTGTCCAGGACTCACAGCCATATCTTAAAACTGGATGTATGTAGCAAGCAAGAATTCTTTTTCTAACCTTAAATGACAAAGATATATTGCATAAGATGTTTTACATTTTATAAAATGCAGTTTTTGCCTGTCCTATTCTGTTTCTTATTTCAGCAATGCATCTTCCATCTGAAGTTATCCATGTGCCCAAATACTTAAATTTCTGTACTTGTCCCAAAATAAAACCATTGACTTTTATTACATATTTAGGAATAACTATTTTCTTTGATACCACTATTACGTCTGTCTTCCCACTATTCAAACTGATGCCAATTCTTCCACTTTCGTGTACAAAATAGATCTTTTTAAAAAAAAAAAACATCCATAATGTCAAATGTACGCTGAAATTTCACTTCACAAAATGTATTACAGAATAGTAAACATTTAAAAACATTTCATGTTTTGCATCCTTCAGTCAGTCAGTCTGTGGTAACTAATACCTAGGAATGAAAGTATTCTTAGTTTTATAACAAGTAACTAAACTTCTAAATTGTCACTGACAGCTTAGTTAATCCATGAAAGCGGTATCAAATAGAAAAAAAAATCGTTCCATGTTGTCAGCATTAGGGCAGCTTCTTGTCTCACTGAAGGTATTTCCAGCTGTATTAAACAGACGTTCACTTGGTACGCTCGTAGGTGGTGCACAAAGTTAACGCTTGACAGTACGAACCAAGGTGGGAAATCTTATTATGCTTATTTTCCACCAGTCCAGAAACGGGTGTAAGGTAACCACTATTCGTATTCGGCCTGACCGCAACTATTCGGCCGAATACCGAATAGTTATCAAGTCCACTATTCGGCCCCGAAGCGAATACGAAGCGAATATTCGGTACAGCCCTAATATATATATTATATGTGTGTGTGTATATATATACACATATATAACGAGTATCTAGACTTGGTCCCTTTTCTTTAGTATATGTACACATTATCAAATATATATAAATAAATATCTAGACTTGGACATTATTTATAGATAGTATCTAGACATGGACCTGCATCTATAACTAGTATCTAGACATTAAATCAGGTGTGTGTGTGTGTGTGTATATATATATATATATATATATATATATATATATATATATATATATATATATATATAACTAGTATGTACCAATCGGCACTTATTTTTGCCTTGTATCTGGACCTAATCATATATGTTTAGCTAGTACCTAGACATTGATACATATTGATACCTAGTATTTAGACATAATCACAAATCTATCAAGACATAATCAAATATCTTGTACAGTATTCATTTAAAGGTCACCCTCTTAGCACACCGGACATGACCATAAGTGCTCCGATCTCCTCTTAAGTATATCTCTAAGTGTTTTAGGCTAACAACTCTCATTCTGTTCTGGTTGATGTAAACGACGAGTGGCTCACGCATGGTTTTCCTGTCTCGCGGCTCCAAGTGATACACCCAGGGTTTGCAGTCTATTCAGCGAAAAACCATTTTCCACGAAACATAAATCCTTCCACGTTTAGTCTTTCGTGTGACGTTGATGATGTCTCTCCTGTCCATAGATGGCCCATTCCTGATAGTCACACTGCCAGCCATGGTGACTGCTCTCTCATTGCCTTTTACACTAGTAAACCCATGGACACACAAAAAAGGCAATTTTGTGAAACCTTGCGTGCTGTACCAGATGAAGCCACTGTTTCCGTATATACTCACCTTGATCTTCCGTAGCATGCTCACTGAGTCGATGAGAAAGCATGTATTGGTGAATTCCTGAGTTTATAGCCACTCTAGGGCCTTTGCCAGAGCCATGACCACCATTGTCATGATGTGTGTTTCTCCACCAATTCTTTAACTTCTGCATCAATTATTGGTGGCGACAAATTACCACACTGTTTGAAGGCTGATAAAAAGTACTGCTTGTATGGTTTCAGGTTTTGAACAACGGATCAACATCATGGCACACGGAAAAGTAACCATAAGTGCTCCGTTTTTCTTCTAACTCAAGTCTGAGTCCGAAGAAGCTCAGCACAGTGCACAGGCTATGTAGCACTGGCGAGGTTCTTGAAATACTTTGGGTGGATTTTAAACTCCACATTTTGCCCAAACAGCGCCGTTAGGCTACTCTTTTCGATTTCCAACTGTCAAGGGATTTTTTACGTGCACAACAGTGCACACGGGCGTCCGATCTCGCTACCCAGAGACCAGGGAGAATTATTAGAAGTCGAAGCCCAAGTGACAAAATTCCAGCCTTTATTGGGGATTGAACCCTGCACCTCCAGCATTCGAGGCGGACACCATGCCTCAAGACCACACAGCCCCCTAGTACTGCTTGTATTCGTTTGGCATGGGTTTCCATTCCACTACACGGTTTATGTCGTCAAGGGAAATCACCCGTTGAAATACTGTCTTTGCACGGCCCAACCAAGACAAACCTTAAGTATCTTGCCTTTACGTGTATTCAGTTCATCGTGCAGTGGATGTGTAAAGACCTCAGTGATTTTGAGACAGGCACACACATTTCAAGCCTGCTGTTTACTGCTGTTATTCGTATTTGGAAGATCTAATAGGTATCTCATTGCTCTACATGACGTGTCTTTGGTACAGCGAAGTATAATGCGCATTGCTTCATTTTGTATATTTTCTAGTCTGTCGATTTGTGTCTTGCTGAAGGTAAGGATTATCAGTGGATATTCTATGATAGAGAGGATGACTAGCAGCCTTTGTTGACCACCCATGGCAGTCATAACTGGGATTGCAGCCACGCCCTTTCTCGCGTTTTGATCATAGTATTAACTTGGAATCTGCAGCTAACTTAGTTATTTAGTTTTTTCTCTTGAGCCTAAGGCGGCGCATAGGGCAGAGGTCATAGCTCTCCATGTCTGACTGTTCATTGTCACCTGATTTAGGTCTTGGGTATTCATTTGGCCCAAAAGTGAGCCTTCCCTGAGGATGGTTCTGCACGGAGTCTCTCTTGGTCTTACCTGTTTTCTTTTCCCTTCCGATGTCCATATATGGGCTTGACTGGAGAATCTTGTCCTATCCATTCTGAGTGCATGGCAGATGTAATTCCAGTTGCGCTTTCTAATAAAATTTGAAACATTTTCTTGCTTTGTCTCTTGTGTTATTTGGATCTAAAATTTGTCCAGTGGAGATTCGGTATTCTTCTAAGACATCTACAGCTAGGCTGCCATCAAAACTTACTCCAAGGATTTTAAAAGTTCAACCCAACTATCTCTTCACCGTTCATATGCACAGAGGACGTAACTGTGTGTACTATGTGATGTTAAAATAAAACCTGTCGCTTTTGCAGTTAATCTGTTCTCCGGAGGTGTGACACCAATCTGCTAGACGTCCCAGTTCCTTCTGAAGTTCTTCTACAATTCTGCATCTGGTCTTGCCTTGGGGATTCACTAGTATGTAATGAGAATCTTCTTCCTTCACCTGTGATTTTGTATTGTTTCACCCCTGTAGTGAAAATGTTAAAGAGGACTGGGGATAAAGGTGATCCTGAGGCCACCCTGGGTGTATGGTTTTCAATTCAGAGATTCATCTTCCACATTTGAAAGCAACCTATATCTTAAAAAGTGCAGCTGCACTCCACTTAATGAGTGTTGGGGAAGTGTTGATATTTAGGAGCTGGTGTATAAGTTTTTCAAAGGTAACCCTTTTCTATGCATCTTCCAAATCTAGCGTCACAGCACATGTTTCCACTCCTGCATGGAAACCTTCATAGACTTTGTATGCAAAAACGACAGCATTACTCCGCGTATCCCAGTGTGGTCTATATCCTCCCAGTGTTGATTGCAGTCTACCTGTTTGTTCTAATTTATGAGTAATTTTCCGTGCTACTAATTTTCAAGCAGTTTTCCAATGGTGTTTTACATACTGATAATTCGGTAGTTGCTTATAGAAGATGGTTCTTCGCCAGGCTTCGGAAAAGGTATTAAATAACTTTGAAGCTATGTTTCATTTACTGTGCCTGTCCTTATGCTATTGTTGTTTTCATTGCCCATTTCTCACAGTTCTTCGTCTGTTAGTTTAAAAAAGTCTTTATTCCAAAATGTCTGGACCCGGCGATTTTTTTTTTTTTAGTGTGTATATGCATCTACAAAGCTCTTCTTCTGGAGTAACAGTTTTACAAAGATTCTTCAATGCTTCCTTCACATCTGTTCGTCTGTCAATTTTTTGTTTGCTGCAAATATAAGTTGAAAAGTAATAGGCCTTTGCTTTCATCCGTTAAGTGTCAACTACCATTTAGTTCCTAAACGTCAAGCAAGTTATATTGTAGCGGTGTACCAGTCATAGATTGCTGTAGCAGCCAGAAAAGCTGTAGTCAATTTTCACGGTCAACTCTTTCACATAACTCTTCCTATTTTTCATTTATGCTTACCAGGCTACAGTTTCGAAACGATCTGTTGTTTCTTTCATGCTTTCTTTCAAGGTTATGAGTTCAATGGTGCTGCCTGTCTTCCGCGCTTTTTTGCCAGTCCTTGGCTAACTCCCTCTTTGCCTGCCAGCATTTTTTCACTTCTGCATGTCACCATGGAGATTGTGATCTAAGCTTCTTGTATTGGATGAGTTTGGCAGCTGTTCTTCTGATTCTTCTAGTGACGTCACTGCCAGTATTGTCATATATAATATTTTTTGTAGCATCTGGGTTAGTAGTTTGCGTTTGCGTTTGGAAGGGAACCACTGCCATGGTAGCCAAGGACGTCCTATTGACACATGGAGGCCAGAGCTGGGGTGACAAGAGCTAAGTCAATAACACTATCTGCGTCATCAGGGCGTAGGGCTAGTCAAGTTGTTCTTTCCTCATTTAGACAAAGAACATCAGTATCTACCAGTGCCTCAGCGTGCACGAAAAATGATAATGATGATGATAGCTAGTATTTAGGCATGGGCTCATATCTATAGCTAGTATTTAGACATGGGCGCATCTAGAGCTATCGCACGCCTGGTGTAATCAAAGCAAAGAAGGACATGACAGATGTACCAAATGCTAAAGCTGATTTAAGGAAGGTTAGCATATGATGATTTGAGGAAGACTAGCACACACCAGTATATTGAAGATGGGCCCATATCTATAGCTAGCATTTAGACATGGGCGTATATCTTTAGCTTGTATTTAGACATGAGCGTATATCTATAGCTAGTATTTCGACTTAGCGTATATCTATCTATAGCTAGTATTTAGACATGGGTGCATATCTATAGCTAGTATCTAGATATGGGCGTATATCTATAGCTAGTGTTCAGGCATAGACCCATATCTATAGCTAGTATTTAGACATGGGCGTATATCTATAGCTAGTATTTAGACATGGGCGTATATCTATAGCTAGTATTTAGACATGGGCGTATATCTATAGCTAGTATTTAGACATGGGCGTATATCTATAGCTAGTATTTAGACATGGGCGTATATCTATAGCTAGTATCTAGATATGGGCGTATATCTATAGCTAGTGTTCAGGCATAGACCCATATCTATAGCTAGTATCTAGATATGGGCGTATATCTATAGCTAGTGTTCAGGCATAGACCCATATCTATAGCTAGTATTTAGACATAGGCTCATATCTTTAGCTGGGGGCCGTGGTGGGGTAGCGGCTAGACACTCGCCTGCGGATCGGAAGGTTTTCGGTTCAGGTCCTGATACAGCCATGCATTTTTGTTTCAACAATGACCTTGGTGACCAGATCTACCCGTCCTTGAGTAGGTACTGGGTAACAGTTCTGGGATTTTGACATAATAATAAAATATCTATAATTAGTATCTAGACATTATCTAATTTTTAAAGCTAGCACCTGGCATCGTATCTAGATAGTAAATGACATAAAGAATTACTTAATAAGACCTTAAAATCACCTAGACTCCAGACATGGTAATATGGACACATATCTATAGTTATCTAGAAATTTTTACACATTTGTAGCTAATATCCAGACATGGATGCACATGTATAGTCAGTATGTAGAAATAATTACACACACACACATAACACACACACACACACACACACATATACATATAAAACTATCAAGACATAATCATATATCTTTAGCTAATATACCGTCAGGGACACATATCTAAAGCTAGTGTATAGAAAGATCACATATCTATAGCCAATACCTAGACATGGAAATATATCAGTCAGTCAGTATTTTAATATTATGACATATCTATTGCTAGTACTTAGACATTGGCACATTATCTATTGCTGGTATCTAGATGTGGACACATATCTAAAGCTAATATCAAGACATAGTCACATGTATGTAAGCTAATGTTTAGACTTATTCTCATATATATAACGAGTTTTTAGACATAATCGCACATGTATATAGCTAGTATCTAAACATATTCACACATCTTTTGCTAGTAATTAGACATGAGCACATATCTACAGCTAATATCTAAACATGAGCATATATATATATATATATATATATATATATATATATATATATATATATATATATATATATATATATATATATATACACACACACACATAGGTAACATCTAGAAACATCACAAATCTATAGCTAGTATCTATACATTGACAAAAATCTATAGCTAGCCAAAGAAAAATTACATATTCTTAGCTAGTATTTGGACACGGACATATATAAGTCAGCTAGTATCTAAATAATGTCACATTTTTATAACTAGCACTTAGACACAATCAAATATCTATGCTAGTATCTAGACATAGTGAAATATCTATAGTTAGTGTATAGACGTAATCACATATGTATAGTTAGTATCTAGCTATTATCACATACTTATTGCTAATATTAAAATATTATCACATGCTTAAAGCTAGTATCTTGACATAATCACATATGTATAGCTAGCATCTAAACATGAACACATATCTTGTGCTTGTATCTAGACATTATCACATATCTATAGCTGAGTTTAGACTTGGACACATATCTACCGGTAATATCTAGATAGTAACCGATACGTAGAATTTTTGAATAAAACTTTAAAAGCATCTAGTATCAACGCGTGGTCATATGCACACATTTCTATAGCTACTATCTAGACATATTAACATATTTGTAGCTAATATCAGCCATATATATATACATATATACAATAATTAAGACACAATCCCATATCTCTGACTAGTATATAGACATAGACAGCTATCTATATCTAGCGTCTATCTATAGCCAGTACCTGGACATGGAAATATATCAGTCACATAGTATCTATCTAAATATGATCACATATTTATAGCTAGCACTTACACACGGGCAAATATGTATGTATGTATATATAATATATATATGTATATATATATGTATATATATATATATATATATATATATATATATATATATATATATATATATATATATATATATATATATATAGTTGCGTTGAGTTGAGTCAAGAATTAACATCCCAACACTCGGGGAATTCCCATGCATGCTCCGTTCTCTTCTTTAGCAGCCAGCGCAGAGTTCCAATACTGATTGTACAGGTCGCAGTCAGGTGAATAGTCCGTCTTGCCTTTCCTCTGAGTGTAGTGAGCCGGCCAGACACTCTGGTTACACCCCGGTGCCTCATTCTCTCCAGGCCATAATAATCCTCTTTCTTTACTGATTCCATTGCAAAGCGCCTTGATCACGTCTGCCTTGTCATTTAACAATTCACTACCCAGTGGTGCGGATCCAGCGAATTTGTCTGCCTGTTTATTACCCACCACTACGGCATCATCTGGAGAAAAAATCCAAAGTATGCTAACTACCCGTGACATTTCCAGTAAAGCTTGTCACTCTGCTCGAAGCATCTCTGTCTTCACCTTTCTCAGCCTGCTTTCAGAGTCTGTTACAATTACGACATGTGTATGCATCTTGTTCTCTAGTCACCGGAGAGCTGCTGTTACTGCCTCCACTTCCATTCTCATGCTAGATGTGATATAGTATCCAGTATTTAAACATAATTTCACATCTTTAGCTAGTACTTGGACTTAGGCACATATGTATAGCTTTTATATACTCATAATCACATGTATGTAGCTACTATCCAGTCATAATCAAATACCTATAGTTAGTACTGTATCTAGACATAGTCACATATCTATAGCTAGTATCTAAAATAATCACATAACTATAGCTAACATCAAGACAGATGGGGAGTGTATGCATTGTGTGGTATAGCATTGCAATGCATTGTGTATTCGCGGACAAACCATTTTATTTGCTGTCTTTAAATGTAAGTTAGTATTGGTTCTATGCAGACTTTTTAAATCGTAAGATCTCATTTGTAATTTTGACTCTCATTGTCACTCATGTAGCCTTTCTCAGACATCTCACTTGTATGATTTCTAATGTCTTTTTTTTTTTATATAAGGAACATATCTGGCACTTTTTAGCATTGGATGGGAATTAGTCAACTTCCCCACCACTGTTCTTTCCGTGCGGCCCCCCCCCCCCTCGTCCTAATCAGTATAAATAAGTATCTGACTGATGTCTGCTCCTAATGATCAGGTCAATTATCAAGACGACCGTGGCGTCTTACACGGTAAGTGGAAAGGGAGCTTCAGTGGCGGCGTCCCTCCCACAACCTGGACTGGCAGTCCTGCTATCTTGGAACAGTACTGTAGGACCAAATCTACTGTCAAGTATGGACAGTGCTGGGTTTTTGCTGGTGTGACTCTGACAAGTATGTGTACTGTATAGTTCTCACTATCATCGTTATCATCGTTATCATCTTCATCATCACCATCACATTTTGCGTATAATTTACTGATTAAGGATTAATTAGAATCGATATCACAGCACTTGGGACATTCGCATAAGCGATCCGTCGCAATCTTAAGCAGCATGCACAGAGTTCCAATTCCAAGGGTACCAATAGCAGTCTGATTGTATATCAGTCCCTTGAATGCTGACCATCGACCAGATTCCGTGCTCACACCTGGCAGTACCGTTCTCTTCAAACAATGATGATTTATCTGTGCCTGCGCACTGTTCATTCGCACCCAAAGGCCCTTACGACATCTAGCCTGTCATGCATCAATTGACCACCAAGTTGTGCAGAAGCAGTCAGTCTGTCTGGTCATTTCCTAATACACCGGTATTTACCCTCATTTTATACCATCATAACACAACAACTGCTCCCTTTAACAACAAATGACCCCTATAGCCTTGTCTCACTTCTTATGAGAATCAGTGTCATCTGTTGCGAGGTCTCCATGTACAGTATATCTCACAAGACATGAATATGTTTCCATGCTCCATGTGGGACTGTCATTTCCTCTGTATTGGTATATATAATATCATCGCTAAATAAAGGATGGCGACCACATGACCTATATAGTGACGACTGGTCGATACAAATATCAGTCTACTTAAGATACCTAAATATCTTTTCACATTTCGTTTCATATTTCCCAGAGACTATCCTAATTCACAAGCTTAATTTGTGTTTCTGTGTCAGAGAAATAGATTATCCAGATTCTCTTGTTGTCGTCACCCGCTACAGAAAAAGAATAAAGTAGAACTGTTCCGACTTCTTTCGGTTTCTCCTGATGTCAAAACAGACTAGTATAGACTGTCCAAACTTCTGTTGCTGTCTTCTAGTAAAAAAGGTAAAAGTCAGGAAATGTGAACTAGCGTCATTGTACACGGTTATAAACCATAAGTGCTCTGCCACCAGTACAGACAGCTGATAAGAAACTGTCCGCCTGTGTCGACGTCTGCACGAAACTCCGTAGCTACAACGACGTTCCCCTATTTACCCCAACAGTGTTGATTCTGGTACCTATTTCCCAGAGGCTAGGTGAACCACGGGAACCGCCTGGTTTCGAACACTGGCAGTGGGCTGAAGTGAGTCACATCTGGGTTTGAAAGCGAGTCTCCTACTGGCTGCGCTAACGCGGTCATATAGAATAAAATAGACTAGAACAGACTGTCCAGACCTATGTGGCCGTTGTCTAGTGCTAACATAGAATAGAACAGACTGTCCAGACTTATGTGGCCGTTGTCTAGCGCTTACATAGAATAGAACAGACTGTCCAGACGTGCATCACCATGCTTAACTCCCATGTCACGCAATCGTGTTAGTGTCAGAGATTCCTCATTCTCCACTAGCCCAGTTCGTACAGCTTTGACTATATCTGCTCTGTCCATGCTTTTTTCCGCAATCATTAGTGCAGTGCTTGCCAG
The DNA here is from genome assembly GCA_905116865.2 of Candidula unifasciata. Lineage (NCBI taxonomy): Eukaryota > Metazoa > Mollusca > Gastropoda > Stylommatophora > Geomitridae > Candidula > Candidula unifasciata. The sequence goes on from CAJHNH020002113.1 coordinate 25,393, forward strand.
TTGGTCCGCTCGCTCATTTCCCTTTACGCCTGCATAACCCCGTGTGTAGATCCAGATTACGGAGGTTAAGTGCGATATCCGAATGCTTTCTATCCATTCAGAGCGCATACTGCCTGTTGTTATCTTCTGAAGCATATTCATTGAGTCTGAGACAATTACTGCCTGTGTGGCGGTTTGCTCGGATACCCACGCTAAAGCTTACATAGTCTAGAACAGGCTGTCCAGACTTATGTGGCCGTCCTCTAGTGCTAACATAGACTAGAACAGACTGTCCAGATTTATGTGGCTGTCTCTAGTGCTGACATAGAATAGAACAGACAGTCTAGACTTGTGTGGCCGTCCTCTAGTGCTGACATAGAATAGAACAGACTGTGCAGACTTATGTGGCCGTCCTCTAGTGCTAAAATAGACTAAAATACAGGTTTGTCTTAAAAGTAATTGGACAAGCGCTGTAGATTCGCACATGCGCCGTGGGTGGGGAAATCTGTGACTGGGTGTGGTGGTGGGGCGTGTTAGCTACGCATTGCAACCAGTCCACTTTGTCGACAAGAAGTCTAAGCGTGCTGATCGTGGAAGTAGTGAAGCCCAGCCACTGTGCATGTGCGAATCTACAAGCTAGTCCAATAACTTTCAGGACAAACCCTGTAGATTGTCCAGACGTCTGCCGCTGTTTTCTGTTGCTAAAATAAACTAGAAAAGATTGCCTAGGCTTACTTGTTGCTGTCTTCTGGTACTAGATAAAGTTGTGTTGTGTGTCGTAGTATTAAGTGTGGTAGTGGTGTGTACTGCAGTATTGTGCATGGTAGTGTTGTGTGTACGGTAGTGTTGTAGTGTTGTATGTTGTAGTGGTGTCCGTGGTAGTGCTGTATGTTGTAGTATTGTGTGGTGTGGTGTGGTGTGGTGTTTTGTGTTGCAGTTTTGTTTGCAATTGTGGTTCATGTGATAGTGTTTTGTGTGGCTGTGTTGTGTATTACAGAGTTACGTGTGATCTCTATGGAGTGGCCATACTGTGTGCCATAGACTTGCAGTTTGTTGTGTGTGGTATTGTTGTGTGGAATAGACTTGTGGCAGTGATTTCGGTTTTAGTGCTGGGTGTGGTAGTGTTGTACGTGATAGACTGAGGTGCAGTCTGGCTGTGCTGATTTATGCTTAGGATGGCAGTTGCATGGAACAGTGTTTTATATCCTGTGACTAAATTGACAGTTAGTCGTGCACTGGGGCTGCCAAGTAGATGCGTAACCAACTTCCAATCAGCCCACGATAACGACGGCTCGATCACGATTGACATTTACCTTGACGCAGCTGGCAATGAAAGACAAGGTGTCGGTGATACAATTTGGTAAGCTCTTTTCATTCTGAGTATCATATTGACGATGATGATAATAAATAGGCTTACTGTTTTTAAGCTTGTTTTAATCCACTATGCCTATGGAAATTTCAGCAGCAGACTTTATTAAGAGCTGCTTTATCTCAGTGGTCTGGAAACGCTCCCCCAATGTTGTTGCCAAAAAACGTTGCAGCCGAAAAGATCAGGGCTCATGTGCTTTGTTCCCCTTCCCAGGTTGGTTAAACTCCTTAGCTACAGTTCAGCTTGTTCATTTATTGACGATGCGCACTGGGAGTTTTTTTTATTGCAAAGCCCAAAAACGCTTCAGACTTGGCAGCCGGAATAAAGATTTACACACGCACAAAAGTTAAAGATTCATACTAACCCAGGCACTCCGCCATAGATAAAACCACGTCCGGCTGGATGTTCAGTCCTGACAACTGAATCACGGTACATTTTCGAGGCGTCCCCTCGAAAATATGTTACTGGAATCGTTTCCATATTGCATTGTGTGACATTTTAATATGCTTACAAAGTCCTGTGTTTTAAACGTATTCGTATTACAAATCTACAAGCGGATATTGTGAAGTGGATATACAGCAATTTTAATTTTAATTCACGGAAGACAGTCGTGTTGCGATGTGTGTGTCACTGTTTCTAGTCATTAGTTTGGACTTTTGAGAACTGGCTGTTTATTCTTTTTCTACTTTAAATGTAGAAATCAAATTGTGAATAAATTGTGTCAAGATATTTCGGAGCTCTGGGTAAGTGCATAAAACTATATTTTATTTACTAACTAACCTCTCACAGCATGTCACTCTTTGCCTCTTTACTAATTGTTGACTAACAGTATAATTATATGTTGTAGAAGTACACTAATAATATTAATCCTTTACCATTTGACTGATGCTTCGCGAACACTGGCTGAAAACTCTTGTGGAAACTTCTGGTTGTTCATCCACTTCTTATGCATATTTGCAGTTGTACGGTCTATGTTAATTTTTGTAAATAGGCTTTTGCATCACGGACACAGGCTGTAAACTCTTGCGGAAATTTATGGTTGTTCATCCACTTCTTATGCATATTTTCAGTTGTACGGTCTGTGTTCATTTTTGTAAATTGGCTTCTGCATCGCGAACACTGGCTGTAAACTGTTGCGGAAACTTCTGGTTGTTCATCCACTTCTTATGCATATTTGCAGTTGTATGGTCTGTGTTAATTTTTGTAAATTGGCTTTTGCTTTGCGAACACTGGCTGTAAACTCTTGTGGAAACTTTTGGTTGTTCATCCACTTCTTATGCATATTTGCAGTTGTACGGTCTGTGTTAATTTTTGTAAATTGGCTTTTGCATCGCAGACACTGGCTGTAAACTCTTGTGGAAACTTTTGGTTGTTCATCCACTTCTTATGCATATTTGCAGTTGTACGGTCTGTGTTCATTTTTGTAAATTGATATGTGTATGTTGCTCAGCAATTTGCAGTTATTTGGTCTTTTTTAAATTTGCTTTAATTACCTTTAAAATAATATACCATTCATGATACTTATAGGCGTTGTTGCATGCAGTAATTAGAAAAATGTGTGATGTATTTTTAAACAGTTACCAAAAAAATTCGCAATGATAAGGAATTGATTTTATCCAACAAGATGAAACTGGACAAATTTGTTTGTGCTGTTTCTACCTTGAGGATACATATTTAGTAGTGCTATAGGTACTGTTAAGAAAACTACTCTGGGCGAAAAAAAAGTATTGCACATATCAATTTCATACTGGTTGTGCCTGTTTACTAATTATTAAATAACAGTATAATTGTATGTTGTGGTAGTCTACTAATAATAATAATAACCATCAATCATTTATATTTATGTTATGTATGACATGTGTATGTTTTATAGCAGTACTTTTATGCGCTAAATTTGATAAAGTACAAAGGTCACCCCACACTCTCCCCATCCCCCCCCCCCCGGCTCTTCAGATGCAACAATACCCTCTCAGAATCAAAGAGTTAGCACTAATATTTTACTTTTGCTGGAACAACTTTTAGTTTATATCTAAACGTTATTGATGTTTATGTTCATGTTGACTGTAGCAAAAGCATTTTTGTTTGTCTGGAAGAGCCTTAATTGTTAATTGGCACACTTATTTACCTTAAAAATGACGTATAGTTCTATAAAATATGTAGAAAATTAATGAAAGTGTAGTTTAATTTGTGTATACATCTCCTCGATAAAAACTGTTATCACAGAGGGACTCAATTCTTGCACAAGAACGGGAATCCCCGTTGACCCATTTGGCCTATTTATAGCTAGAGTTGGCCGTGGATAAAACATTGGGGAGGTGGTGTCAGGAAGGGCTGTTTAATCGAACAGTAATTACAATATTAAAAATAAAATGAACAGTGATTATTATTAGTGTTACTCTTATTGTGCAATAAAACAAAAGCTTGAATCATTAGAGGCACTCCACTCCTAGAAAATTCATGGAAAAGCGGCCTCAAGGTTTAGGCAATAAAAATTATATTTACAATAGTAATGTGCTGAATGGAAAATATTTAAAATAATTTGAAATTTATAAACTATTGTTTAAAACGATAAATTATTTGGGGGAGGGGGGGGCAAAGCATTATCCCCCAAAAAATAATTTTTGCGGCCCAAGGCCTTTAAAGTGCCTGAGCTCCCAGGTTTTGGTGCCTATTTTCCAGTTGTAATATTATTATTAATTATTATTATTATTATTATTATTATTATTATTATTACAGCCAAATCGAATATTTTACTTGTTTTTCAACTCAGTATTATTATTATTATTATTATTATTATTATTATTATTATTATTATTAGGCTGAGTGGTAAATAAATACAACACTGGTGGTATTTGAAATCATATGAAATGTATAAACAGATACTTAAAAGATCATTTCTATAAATAGTTTTAGGGTGCCTCTTGGTTCTCTTACAAAATTATTGGGGTATCGGTGTACCCACCCACCCCCTCCCCCACCCCCTCCCAAACCTCCTTGCTTAAACTTGCTATTTGGGCGGTGGGCTGAATAAATCTGAGCACCCCAGGATCCTACGCCAGTGTACCATCCATAATCAAACAACAACAGCATGGTAACAGCAATTTGGATTCGGATAACCTGCGGTTAGTTTGCGACTTATTCTTCAATTAGTCATCTATTCGAACGATGGTCTGTAAAAATATGGGCGCTTTTTCCATATACACGATACGCCCAAAGGCGTGAAAATGGATCTTTACTTTGCTTATCTATTGGAAGGATCTCATTTGATTTGTCAGTTCTCCCCAGCCCTTTTGGACTATTGTGGAGTTCACGGGTTGAATTAACTTCTTTCCCCATGAGGCTAAGTTTCAACCCGTCTGAATACAGATTGTCAATAAAAAAATTATCACCAGCCAATAATGAAAACTTCGAGACCACTCACTTTGTGAATTTTTTTTACGTCTCCGACGAATGTATCAATGTTTACTTGATACGTCTAATCTACTGACTATTCTCCCCACCTCGGTCAACAATCTTTGCATTGAATTTTTAACTCTCCCTCCTGCCTTTCTCGGCATGTATACCTTTGCTACGAGCAAGTCTACTGACAATAACTGCAAGGAAAAATATATTTCAATGATCACCGTACGATTACAACTAAAGAATCCTGGAATTCATATCGACTAATACATTGCAATTGTTCCTATCCATCTCCACTTTAAAAAGAAAATGTCAGTGACAAGCTCTTTGTCAGTGTTTCCACAATCGTGGTCATGGCACCATTTTGACAAACCTACCCGTTTTTGATCAGACTCCTCCTAACGACCGTCTGCAATGTAAGGGATCCCAGGTGAACGATCTCCCTAGTCACGAGTACAGAAAGTCGGTGTTTGTATCTTCCAGTGTCCCTTGCGTCCTGCAAACCATATCATCTACATCAACATGTAATTAATTGAACTCCAGAAATCACAATTCAGTCATCACTTTAGTTTTTAATTCATAACTCAACCTATGCAAAGGGAAACTACAATCAATGACCGTAACAAAAACAAAGTTATAACAAAGTACTAATTTAATACTCAGACCTTTGGCTCTGAGTTTCGGTGCAGCACGTTAATTCATCGGTTCATAAGTACTATTACACAGTATCAACTTGCAGTCTTATAGCTGCCAAACAAAAACAGTATTCTATAAACAGGATTGGTCAGGTTGATACTGGAGTAAAACGGTGATGCATTTTATCTGCTCTGTCATTTGGCATAACCATTGACTGGGTGATCTACAAAATGGTGTGATGGAAACATCGGCATTGACTGGGTGGATAATAAACAGTTGACAGATCTTGATTTTGCTGACGATACTGCAATCACACTCAAAGGAAAACAGATGATTAAGCAACTATAGCATCAAGGGTTTAAACACAAATAAGTTGTGAACATTTAAATACTGTGAAGACACCACCAACAGATCAGGCAGATGTAACATCAGAGACTAAAGTGATTAAAGTAACAGATCAGTTTAACTTATTTAGATAGTTAT